>CAKNYM010051532.1:214048-264191 GCA_932195095.1 Andricus curvator
AAAAATAATCTTTTTCAGAATTTTATAATGTGGCTAGAGTCTCTGATATTTGGGCTTCTCGAAGATACCCACTCTGATTTTTGGGCTCCGACCCTCAACGGTAAAAATCAACCCCTTGTTACCACGCAGATACGACTTGGTCAAAAAATAATGTTTTAAAAAATTTGTAAGTATCAATAGAGTCTCTGATTTTTGAGATCCTCGAAAATACCCACTCATATTTTTGGGCTCCAACCCTTAACGTTAAAGATCAACCCCTTGGTACCACGCAGATATGACTTTGTCAAAAAATAATGTTTTTAAAAATTTTGAAGTATTAATAGAGTCTCTAATTTTTGGGCTCCTCGAAAATATATACTCCGATTTTTCGGCTCCATCACTTAACGTTTAAAATCATCCCCTTGGTATCACGCAGATATGACTTTATCAAAAAGTTAACGATAAGGGTTGGAGCCCAACAATCAGAGTGGGTATTTTCGAGAAGCCCAAAAATCAAAGACTCTATCTTCACTGTAAAATTATCAAAAAGATTATTTCTTGGCAAAGTAATATCTGTGTGGTACAAAGAAGTTGATTTTTAACTTTAAGGGTTGGAGCCCAAGAATCGGAGTGGGTATTTTCGAGAAGCCGAAAAATCAGAGACTCTAGCCACATTGCAAAATTCTCAAAAAGATTATTTTTTGACAAAGTCATATCTGCGTGGTACAAGGGGGTTGATTTTTAACTTTAAGGTTTGGTGCAAAAATTCAGCGTGGGTATTTTCGAGGAGCTCAAAAATCAAGGTCTCTATCCACACTGTAAAATTCTGAAAAAGATTATTTTTTGACAAAGTCATATCTGCGTGGCACCAAGGGGTTGATATTTACCGTTAAGGGTTGGAGCCCTGAAATCCGAATGGGTACTTCCGAGGAGCCCAAAAATCAGAGACTCTAGCCACATTGTAAAATTCTCAAAGAGATGATTTTTTGACAATGTCATATCTGCGTGGTACAAAGGGGTTGATTTGTATCGGTAAGTTTTGAAGCCCAAAAATCACCATGGGTATTTTCAAAGAGCCCAAGAATCGAAGTCTCTATCCACACTGTAAAATTCTCAAAAAGATTATTTTTTGACAAAGTCATATCTGCGTGGGAGAAAGGGGTTGATTTTTAACGTCAAGGGTAGGAGAAAAAAAATCGGAGTGAGTATTTTCGAGGAGCGCAAAAATTAGAGACTCAAGCCACAATGTAAAATTCTAAAAAAGATTGTTTTTCGACAATTTCATATCTGCGTGGTACGAAGGGGTTGATTTTTAACGTTGAGGGTTGGAGCCCAAAAATCGGAGTGGGTATTTTCGAGGAGCCCAAAAATCAGAGACTCTATTGTTACTTTAAAATTCCTAAAAACATTATTTTTTGACAAAGTCATATCTGCGTGGTTCCAAGGGGTTGATCTTTAACGATAAGGGTTGGAGCACAGAAATCAGCATGGGTATTTTCGAGAAGCCCAAAAATAAAAGTCTCTATCCACTCTGTCAAATTCTCAAAAAGATTATTTTTTGACAAAGTCATATCAGCGTGGGAGAAAGGAGCCCAAAAAAAGCCCAAAAATACGCCGGGAATAAATTTGTGAAATATTCAAATTTTTTAAGGGGGTTGATTTTTGAACTTGAGGGTTGTTTTGGGAGAATTTTTTGCGGATTCCAAGAGCCCTAAAGGAGCCCAAAATTCTGAGCTATGAAAAATCGCAAAACGTGTTTCGTCGGATATTTCCGAGTAACATTTTTACATCGCGATTCTGTTTACTTTTTTTCCTCTGGACTTTTTCGGTTACTATTTTTCCTCGGAACTTTTTCTTTACTGTTTTTCCTCAAAACTCTCTGAGTTACATTTTTCCTCTGAGGGCTTCTATATCTGTTGATGCTGATTTTGTCCAAAATATAATCATTTTATTGAAAATTCATCTTTATAGAATGAAGAATGCAACATTTTGATCAAAAATTCAACTATTTTGTTGAAAATTTAATTATTATGTTAAAATTTAACTAATCTGTTAAAAAACTTATATTTTGTGGTTGAAAATTCATCCTTTTGGATTCAAAATTCATTTTGAGAGTAGAAAAGTCATATTTTTTCGTTGAAATAAATAAATAAATTTGAACTTTTTAAATTCCAATCTAAAATTTGATTGGTTTATATCGCTTATAAAAGCTTATATGTTGGAAATTTTACAATAACAAAAAGTTGATTTTTGAGTATTGATGGCCAGGGAAAATGAAAAATTGGACAGGGAAAATCAGAGGAAACTCAGCGAATTTTGAAACTGAATATCTTAGGTCAGCCACCTGTTTACTTTAGGAAAAATTTCTACTAATTATTAGTTATTTTTCACAATTTCTTTTAGTTGTTTTCACATTTTCCCTATACAATTTTTTAGTAACCAACGCAAATCAGTGGCTCACTTTTAACTTTTATATTTCTTAAATTACAGATACTTATTAAATTCGATTAATATTTATAATAGAAACAAACGTTCTTGAATGTTTTTTATATCAATATTTATAACATGTTAATATATTTTAAAATTTTTGGATTCTAGCTTTTATTAGAAATATGATAGTGATATGAAATTTGTTTTAAATATCAATGTATCAAAAGTTTTGGTCATTATACATATACGTATTTATTTATATTCACGGGAAGCCTTTCTACAGTGGATAGTGCAACCTACAGTAGATAATCATTAATTAAGAGCACAAATAAAAGCAAAAATAATTAATTTTAATATCGACCTATTAGCAGGTATTGTGTCATAACTTTCAATTGAATTCAATTAATTATTTTACAAATATTAGTATTTTTAAATAATGATTTTGCAATGTAGGTGGCATTATCCACTGTAGGAAGATTACCCCTACGGGAATTACCTGGAGCAAGAAGCAATGAATTACCCAACCATGGCTCAGCGAATGTGTATACCATAGCTTTCTCCATGCTTTTTGGACTTGCTAAAATAGTCTTAAAATAATAATACAGAAATTAATAAAAAGTAAATTCTAAATTGTTCAACTTTATATTTACTTTTATTTGGTCCGGTTCGGAAACTCCAATCCATAATCGATTACCCAGCCACACTCGAGATGGAGAAGAATATCGTTCAAAAATATTACATAATGTATAGTACGCAGCTGAAAAAAAATACATAATATATGCGCGCGAAATTGTAATTTCGCTTTCGAATTAAGCGATTTTCTTGGCATTTATTATTGTTTTCGAAGCAGACGAATGTTAATTTTTGAACATTTTTAAAATATAACATTTTGCATGTTGGTTTAAATTTGCATGCATATCGCTCGGAAATCGATTCGAATCCACAAAAAAAATAAAAGCATTTAAAAAAAATAAAATGATATTTAGAGGTTTCGCAAGCTCCATGTAGTTTAACACGTATTTCCCATAAGAAAAAAAGACTTTTGGTACATTTAATTCAGAATCGTCAATATTGGGTGAATCGAGTTAAAACTCAAAATTTCTCTGCAAAATTAGCCATAAAATACGAATGAAAACTTATTTTTGAATATCACCCCCATAAGTCTGTTTTATAGGGTCCCTGAAAAACCCCATGAGTGCAAAATTGGGTTTTGCGAGTTTTTGGCCCTAATTTTTATTTTTTGCGTTTTTTCAAAAATAAAAGTTGTTTATAATATCACACATAACATACTACTTTATACTGATGATTAAATATTTACATAAATTTATATAAATGCTATAAAGTTGCAGTTTTTTCTATAATTTTCCACTTTTTATCCACTTTTCAATTAGTGTGAGGTAATAATGAATGCTATTTAGCGAAAATAATTGTCTGAACGAATTACTATTGTTCAATATATCTTCTCCTATAGTAATTTAGTAATGCTAGCCAGTTGCGATTTTTTCTGAAAAAATTTACTTTTTATCCACATTTCACTTAGTGAGGTAATAATTAATGTAGGTTTATAAACATAATTATTAAAACAATTCATTATTTTTATAACTGTCTTCTTTCAGAGTAATGCATGACCGTTACGTTTTTTTCTGAAATCTTCAGTTGTGCTTTGACTTTTTAGTTATGAACACATAATAAATGAACATCAAGAAGAAGAATTTTTCAAATATCAGTGTATTTTTTCAAAGTGAATTATTTTTACTCTTTTGCCAATGTTTTAAAAATATTAATTTAAACTAAAAGGGTATGTTACAGTAGAGACAAGAGCAAAGAATGGAATGATGAATGAATGAAAGAATGTAAATGATTTGTAAAAACTTTGTTCCAACTTCCAAAACGAAGTTTATTGCAAAACATAAAAGAAAATTTTAGAATTGCATATATTTTACTATCAGTCTCCCACGCCCCCCTGCTACACTGAAGAAAATGCATTGTCATTGATGATAATATACATATGGACAGATTCACAAAAAACAAAGATTATTTGAAAAATGATTCTACTAAATGTTTATTTATTATTTGTTCATAGCTAAAAAGCCAAAATGTTGAATATTTCAGAAAAAAACAAAATTTTCTAGCAACTGCCTAAGCGAAGATAGTTATAAACAATGATGAATTGTTTAAATAATAATGTTTGTTAACCTGCAATAATAATTACCTCACTCTAAGTAAAAAGGGACAAGAAGTTGAAAACTTCAGAAGAAACTGAAACTATCTAGAACTACTATGAGAGAAGATAGTCATAAACAATAATAATAATAATAATGAACAAAACTAATAATAATAAAAAACAATATTATTAAAAAAAACTTAATTGTTCGAACAATTATGTTCATTGAATTGCAATAATTATTACCTGACATTAATTGAAAAGTGGATAAAAAGTGGAAAATTATAGAAAAAACTCCAACTTTCTAATAAAATTTTAAGACAATATTATTAAAAATAATAAAATGATAAATCATTTGAAAAATGCACATATATATTTAATCATCAGTGAGAAGTCGTATTTTATGTATTATAACCAATTTGTATTCAAAAAACAGCAGAAAAATCATAATTAGCTCTAAAAACTCGCAAAAACCAATTTTTCACTTATGTTTTTTTTGGTACCCTATAAAACAGGCTTGTGGAACCTCTAAATAACACTTTTATTTTAAAACAAAAAAAACACCCTAGTGTCCATCTATGGTGTTAATATTAATATTAATGAAAAGTTATCGGACGGAAATTACTTTTTGAACATTCCTTGAGAAGTGACTAAATTTTAATGTAAAAAAAGTTAATAACAAGTACTGCTTTTTTGCATTCTTTCAAAAGCTGAGCATTTCCCGTTTAAAACCCATGTTAATTTCAAAAGCCCGGACATAGGTTAATGCTGACTAATTTGAAAAAAAGGGAATTTCTTTTTCCAGAAAACGAATAAACTGGAGGGGATCAATCACCAAAAATCGAAAGTAGAATTTTTCGACCACCCTAGTGCCCAGCTATGGTATATTAGGGTGGTTCTTATTTATACTTGGTGGATTTTTTTTCGAATTTCTCTGCCCTCACCCCCCCAGTTTTTTTCGAATGCCCAAAAAAGAAATCTCCAAATTTGTGCAAAATCGGTTAATATTTAGGAGTGCCGCAAAGACCATGAAGTTTCCCATTGATTTAACATGGGAAAAAGTAAGCTTTTTGTAAATCTAATATTTAAACGCGATAATATGTTACAAATAATTCCGTGTTTCAGTATATTGTTCAGAATTCGTCAGAGAATAAGAATCAATCATGAATTTTGAGGTTGAATAATTTTAAGCCACTCTTATGGGTCCCCAAAGAAAACCCCATAAGTGACAAATTGGAATTTTACGTAATATTGCGGTTTATTGACGCTGTTTGAAAGTTTTTTAACACAAAATAATAATTAATTGGTAATTTCAGAATACCCAGTCATTTGTTAACTAATATTCAATTTTTTAAACAATTTTAATTTATTTAAATATTTGTTTTTTCAGCTAACTCGCGAAATGAACGTATTTTCTAGACTTCATGAGTTATTTAATCAATAATAACAACAAAATAATTTGTTTAAATAATTTTACAATTATTCAAATAATACGTATTTTTTCAAGCATATATTTCACCTAAAAAAAAGCAGGAGAAACATTTTATCTCATTAAATTTTCGACAAATTTTAATATTTGTAAGTACTTATTTGTTTATTATGAATACTCGTAGATGTTTAAACAAATTAGTACTTACAAATATTAAAATTTGTCGAAAATTTAGTTCATTTCGCGAGTTAACTAAAAAAAAACAAATATTTAAACAAATAAAATTGTATAAAAAATTTAATATCAGTTAAAAAATGACTGGGTATTCTGAAATTACTAATTAATGATTATTTAGTGTTAAAAAACTTTTAAAAAGCGTCAATAAACAGCAATATTAGGTAAAATTCCAATTTGTCACTTACGGGGTTTTCTTTGGGGACCCATGAGAGTGACTTAAAATTATTCAACCATAAAATTTATGATTGATTCTTATTCTCTGACGAATTCTGAACAATATACTGAAACACGGAATTATTTGTAACATATTATCGCGCTTGAATATTAGATTTACAAAAATCTGACTTTTTCCCATGTTAAATCAATGGGAAACTTCATGGTCTTTGCGGCACTCCTAAATATTAACCGATTTTGCTCAAATTTGGAGATTTCTTTTTTGGGCATTCGAACAAAACTGGGGGGGTGAGGGCAGAGAAATTCGAAAAGTGAAAAAGAAGGGCCATCCTAATGGTATATGTATAGTGCTAGGGTGGTCCAAAAATTCGACTTTCGATTTTTGGTGATAAAACCCCCCCATTTTGTTCGTTTGCCGGAAAAAGAAATTCTGTAATTTTTTTTTTCAACGTTAACCCGTGCCCCCGGGCTTTTGAAATTAACATAGGGTTTTAAATGGGAAAAGCTTTTAATTTTGACACACCTGAACCCCTTTAATTGGGCCCGGAAAATGCCCCCAAAAATGCAAAATAGCAGTTTTCTATGAAATTCATGCTAAAGACGGTATTTTAAAAAAAAAATTTCACATGAATTATTTTTAATCGATAAGTGACGAGTTTTAAAGTATATTTTAAATAATTTTAAATTGTTGAAACATTAGTATTTGTTTAAACAATTTATTTCCCCCTGTAAATCGTGAAAAGTTATTATCTTTCGGAATAAATCCTACAAAGTTGATGAATGTCAAGAGTAGTAGTTCTTGTTTAACTTATTTGGTAATTATTTAAACAATTTTCATTTGTTTAAACAATTTTTTCTCCCTAAAATCGTAAAAAGTTATTATTTTCTGAAAATAATGACACAATTGAAGAATGTTGAAAGCAATACATTTTTGAAGGATGTTTGGTAATTATTTAAACAATTTTGATTTGTTTAAACAATTTTTTCCGCCTGTAAAGCGTGAAAAATTATTACTTTCTGGAATTAAAGACACAATTAAAGGAATTTAAGAGTAATATTTTTTTTCTACAGAATATTTAGCAATTTTTAAAATAATTTTTATTTGTTTGAACAATTTTTGTTTGTTTAAAAATTTTTTTCTCTGCAAATCAAGAAAATTTATTCTTTTCAGCAATTAATGACACAATTAACGAATTTTAAGAATAATATTTTTTTGCTCAAGATATTTTGCAATTATATTATATTATTTATATTATTATATAAATATTATATAATATATACGATTGTACGAATGTACGTTGATGTTTATCACCCGACATTCATTTGCAAAATTATTAATTTTAACGAATACGATCTGAAAAAATAACTATTCATGAAAGACTGAAAAATTGGTTTATATTAATGATTATTAATTGTTTAAATAATTTTAAAATATCTTAAGCAAAAAAATATTGGTCTTAAAATTCGTTAATTGTGTCACTAATTTCTGAAAAGAATAAATTTTCTCGATTTGCAGAAAAAAATTTTTTTAAACAAACAAAAATTGTTTAAACAAATGAAAATTATTTTAAAAATTGCTAAATATTCTGTAGAAAAAAAATATTACTCTTAAATTCCTTTAATTGTGTCATTAATTCCAGAAAGTAATAATTTTTCACGCTTTACAGGTGGAAAAAATTGTTTAAACAAATGAAAATTGTTTAAATAATTACCAAATAAGTTAAACAAGAACTACTACTCTTGAAATTCATCAACTTTGTACGATTTATTCCGAAAGATAATAACTTTTCATGATCTACAGGGGAAAAAATTGTTGAAACAAATACTAATTGTTTAAACAATTTAAAATTATTTAAAATATACTTTAAAACTCGTCACTTATCGATTAAAAACAATTCATGTTGAAATTTTTTTTAAACATACCGTCTTTAGCATGAATTTGATAGAAAACTGCTATTTTGCATTTTTTGGGGCATTTTCCGGGCACAATTAAAGGGGTTCAGGTATGTCAAAATTAAAAGCTATTGGGTGGACATTATTCCTTAAATACTCCTCCAGAGGTGACAATACTTTAATTGACAAAAAATGTATAACAAGTACTTCTTTTTTCCATTTTTTTGAAAATCGAGCTTTTCCCATTTAAAACCCCATGTTAATTTCAAAAGCCCGGGGCACGGGTTAACGTGAAAGAAAAAAAAAATTACGGAATTTCTTTTTCCGGAAAACGAACAAAATGGGGAGGGGGGGGGGGGGGGGTTATCACCAAAAATCGAAATTCGAATTTTTACAAGTATAAATTTGGACCACCCTAGTACAGTGCCCACTTGAACACTTTGTTTAATAGTAAATAAAAAAAAATAAAAAAAAAACGGCATCAATATAATAATTAAGTGGGTATATTAATAATTTTTAACTTTTATTCAATTTGAATCTATTTCGAAGCAACGCTTAGGGAGAGTAGAACACCTTATCAAACGCAAAAAAGTATGGTTTATTCAGATCCAATAAATTAAAACTTTTTTATATTAATTCAGCAAGATTACCAGAGGAATCCTTTCCAACAAAATGTAGAGCATTTCCTAAAAGGGGCAAGGCCTTGGGTCCAGGAAGTTTGGCACCTTGTTTATAAAATCGAATGTTTTTGACGTAGTCCAAAAAGTACAAAAGTACTCCTAGACTAATTAGAAGTACTGTTACGGTCAACATTTTGAATAATCTGAAGAACTAATAAATCTTAAACACTGAGGAGAGCTTATCATTGATTATTCCTGCATTTTCAGAAAACTTCGACAACTAGCAGTATTTTAAAATGTGCTTTTCTAAAATCTAAAGTAAATAGGATCTTTTTTACACGAATTGAGCAGAAAACTGGAATTTTTTTCTCATCGTGTTCCTTTATATACAAAGTCCAAACTATAGAAATCGTAGTGAAGCTATCATCCCCGCCAACCACAAGTAGGAAGGGCGTTATGTAATCCTCGAATACATAGTCATAGACAATGAACGAACCGTTAATCTTGAGCACAGTGGGAGGAATCTACAAATTCCGGCCGAAAATAAGATTTCAGCATTTTCTTTTTATATTCTCATCTAGAGAAGGTATTAGATTTGTGTAAAATTTGACCCCCCGGTTTTTGTCAAATTTCCACGTTTTGAGGCCCCCTGAACCCAAAAAACAGGTTTTTACGAATGTGTCTGTCTGTTTGTCTGTCTACCTGTTAGTCTGTAGATTTTCAGTTTGTTAGCACGATAACTTTCGAAAGAATTACCCTATGTGATTTGGCTTTGGTATACTCTTCCAGTCTCATAAACTAAAGGCTAAGTTCGTTAGCCAGCCATTTTGGCTCAAAATTAAAAAATTGAGATTATTTGAAAATTTTTGAGACCATGTTTTTTCAAAATTTCAAAATGATATGCACGGCTGTTCATAGTACTCAAAAATTGAAACAATTTATTTCCATGACATTTTTTGATAAAATGAACATTTTCAGAGTTACAGCATTTTCAAAATCCAAAAAAAGAAACGAAAATTAACATTTTCAGCCAAACAACGCACGATACGAAAAAAAGTCTGAACAAGGAAAGTATTGCTTTTTGCGCGCTCTACAAGGTCATTATAAGAACTTTTCGAATTTTCGTGAAAAATCGAAAATTCACATTTTTATTGCACAAGAAATAATGAAAAATCCAAAAAATCAATTTTACGGTCAAAATATGCAAGATACGACAAATAATGACTTGACTGAAATTGTGCACTCAAAAAAGATCTACAAATTTGTTATTGGTCACTTTTTGACAGGATGTGTAGTTTTTGTATTATTCGTAAAAAATAACATCAACAGTGAAAAAATCAGCCCGATAAGTGGGCACATTCTCATCAAAACTTTGCTTATTTAATTTCTTTCTCATCTCGGGTGTGTTTTTCCACAATATTTCATTGTTTTTATGTTCTCAATACTATTTCTAACGATTAAAATAATAAAATAATCATCATTAATGCTCATGGTACTTGAAAATTTGTATTCTTACATTCTCATCTAGAGAAGGTATTAGATTTGTGTAAAATTTGACCCCCCCCCCCCGGTTTTTGTCTAATGTCCACGTTATGAGGACCCCTGAACCCAAAAAACAGGTTTTTACGAATGTTTCTGTCTGTTTGTCTGTCTACCTGTTAGTCTGTAGATTTTCAGTTTGTTAGCACGATAACTTTGAAAAGAATTACCCTATGTGATTTGGCTTTGGTATACTCTTCCAGTCTCATAAACTAAAGGTCAAGTTCGTTAGCCGGCCATTTTGACTAAAAATTTAAAAATTAAGAGCATTTTGAAAATTTTTGAGACCATATTTTTTCAAAATTTGAAAATGATATGCGCGGCTGTTCATAGTACTCAAAAATTCAAACAATTTATTTCAATGACATGTTTGATAAAATGAACATTTTCAGAGTTACAGCATTTTCAAAATCCATAAAAAGAAACGAAAATTAACATTTTCAGCCAAACAACGCACGATACGAAAAAAAGTCAAGACAAGGAAAATGTTACTTTTTGCACGTCCTACAAGGTCATTATAACAACTTTTTGAATTTTTCTGAAAAATCGAAAATTCACATATTTTTTTCTCATTTTGTAGTTTTTTCGAAAAATCGATTTTTTACATTGTGATTCTAATGAGAAGGTATTAGTTTTAAGTAAAATTTGACTTTGTCGGTTTTCATCAAATCTCGACGTTTTGAGACCTGCTGAGTCAGAAAAAACGATTTTTACGAAGGTGTCTGTCTGTATGTCTGTCTGTCTGTATGTCCGTCTGTCTATCCGTCTGTCTGTATAGTGTAGACACGATAACTTTCGAAAGATTGATCAGATTGAATTGTGCTTTGGCACACTTTTTTATGGCCCACAAAGAAAAAACCAGTTCGTTAACCAGCTATTTTGGATGAAAATTCAAAAAGTGAGCACATTTTGAAAATTTTTGAGAATGCTTTTTTTGATGATTTGAAAATTCTATGTACGGTTATTGGTAGTACGCAAAAGGACAAACAAAATATCCTTATGACTTTTTCTGATAAAAAAAATTACCGGAGTTATAGCATTTTCAAAATTCCAAAAAACAAACGAAAATGAACATTTCAAGCCGAAAAACGCACGATATGAAAAAAAGTGAGAGAAAGAAAAACGTTGGTTTTTGAACACCCTATAATATTTTCATCACAACTTTTTAAATTCTTTGAAAAATCAAAAATTCAAATTTTGATCGCACAAAAAAATAATGAAAAAAATTTTAAAATAAAAATAAAAAAAATTAATCTTCTTGGCGTAACATTTTTTGTTTGTTTAGACATTCAAAACTTGGTTTTAAGTTAAACTGCTTTGTAATAATTCATTCTTTTGGTTAACGATTTATAATTTTAGTTGAAAATTGATCTATTTGGTTAAAAATGTAACACTTTTATTGAACATTCGTTTTTTTCGGTAGAAAATTAATATTTCTTATTTAAAAATTGATTTATTCATTAGGACCCTAGGATTTTCAAATTCAATTTTTTTGTTGAAAATTCGTCCTTGTTAGTAGAAAATTAATCTTCTTGGCGGAAAATATCTTTTTTTTTTGTTTGAAAATTCAACTAGTCCGTTGAAAGTTGAACTGCTTTGTTAAAAATTTATTATTTTGGTTAGTGATTCATCATTATTTTTTAAATGAATTTTGTGCAGTGGGTATGGGCCTGTGCAAATTTTTCTTTCACTTAGGGGGGGGGGGGTTTAGAATAACGGCATGAATTTAATCACAACCTGTGATAATCCGCGGCTGCATCTGCCTTTATTAGAAGTACTCGCATTTGTTTGGAAGTTTCGCCAGGGGAGAGGAAAACTGCAGAAAACCACCTCTTGAGTTCAGCCAGTATTTCGACAGTCGAGTTTAAGACCTTAGCCATCGCATGCACACAATCATCCTCGGCGTCAAACCTCCCGCTCGACATTAGTTGAAACGCAGCGAATACACAACCCAGTCATATGTCGCAGATGGTTACCCATCCGAGTGCTATCCGCGCTGCAAGTGGCTTGACATCTGGATCTTTTCGAGTCGAGTTAGTGAGTAAGCGAGAACATTTGAGGAAACTAGTTTGACATAAACTAGGTGAAATATTTGATTACATCCAAATACATGTATAGTTAAGTTTCACAATTATATAGGGATATAATTTTAAAACTTATCTATTTATTTGCGAAAGTTTAGGTTATTGTTACGAAACATTTTGATTATTTTACTATAATTTTTTTAAATAGTAACAATTTAATTTTGAATTTTTTGATAATCTTGGGTAAAGTATCTAACTATATACAAATAAATAGTTCAGTTTAAAAATTATATATCTCTGATAAAAATGTTCATTTTCTAAAATTTCTCTTCAATATCTAATACATGAATTTTCAACAAAGTAGTTGAATTTTCAACTGAAAAAGATAAATTTTCAACCATATAGTTGAACTTTTAATTCAAAAAGATAAATTTTCTACCAAAAATTAGATAGTTAAATTTTAATTAAAACAATTTTTTTTTTCAATAAAAATGAACGAATTTTCAAGAGAATAGTTAAATTTTTATCCAAAGAGATGAATTTTCAAATTAAATAATGTATCTTGAACAAAACAAAATTGTTTTTAAACCAAAAGAGATGAATTCTCAACAAAAAATGTAATAGTTGATATTTCAACCATAAAATATTTTATTTTTAAATTAAGAATAGTTAAATTCAACCAAAAAGACGAATTTTCAACAAAATGTTGAATCCTCAACCGGAAATTTTCAACAAAATATATTAAGTTTCAACCAAATAGTTGAATTTCAACCAAAAACTTGAATTTTTAACCAAGAAGAAATGTTTTAGGAATTTTTAAACGCTGAAATTCCTCCAAAAACTTTTCCCTATAATTCGCGTCGTTTGGCTCAAAATTTGAATTTGAGATGTTTTCTCATAGTATTTTCGATAAATAACACCAAAATGACAAGTTCTATTAAAAAATAGGTTAAATAAATTTTGTAGGATTTTTTAAAAGTTGCAATTCCTTGCTGAATTTTTTTCCGTATCTCTTGTCGTTTGGTTCAAAATTTGAATTTTCAATTTTTTTGCATAGTATTGTCGACAAGTAAAACTAAAATGCAAGTCCTATCAGAAAATAGTTAAAAGACATTTTCTAGGACTTTAATGATGCATCGAAAATCAAGGAATTGAATATTAACAAAGTAGTTCAACTTTTAAGCAAGTAGTTTAATTTGCAAAAAAAGAAGAAAATGAATTTAAAAAAGTCTACACATTTTTTATCTATATGTTGTTTAATAAAACTACCAGCTGCAATTTAATCAAAATTCTGTTTAAACATAAGAAAAGCGCTCAATACGTAATAATATTAAAATGGCAAAATCTTTGAAAAAAGTTAGAGGGCTGGGATCGTGCCAATGTATACTAATTATACTTTAAAAATATGAAGTGACTCAGGACCGTATGGATATGTATGGAAAGTTTGAATTTTTGCCTATAAAATCCGAATTTAATGAAAACTAGTTTTAACTTATCAAAAAGAGAAGTTTCCGAGAATATCTGAGGAAAATAGTTTTACATAAACTAGTTTCAATTAAGCGAACGTTGTTTTTACCGATCACTTTTCTGAAGACCCAAAGACTGTATTGTGCATAATTTAAAAGAACATCACACTCGTGGCTTTAAGTCATTCAACCTTCAGCGGACTCATCTTCGGATATTTTGAATACGTTAAATAATTAAAACATAGATTTGCAAAAAATAATTATTTCCAGTTCAAGAATTAGAATTATTCTAATAAGCTGTGATCGTTTATGAAAAGCTAGGGAGTTTGAATTGCAAAAATATTGGCAATATTTTAACATAATTTATTTTATTAGCATCAATTTTCTTTTAAATTCTTGATATGGGTAAGATATTTGGAATATTTTACTATAATTTCTTTAATTAGTGAGAATTTAATTTTTAGTTTGTTGACATTGTAAAATATCTAATTGTATACAAATAAATAGTTAGGTTTCAAACTTGTAAATTACTGATAAAAATTTTTTCCTGAAATTTCTCTCCTGTTTCTAAGGCTTATTAAATGAAAAAACCATCACAATCCGCTGTATAAATCTTTTTGCACATTTACACAAATAGCTAGGATATTCAAAAGTACCACAGGCGAAAAATGTACATTAAAAATATGAATGTTTTGCGTCATCATCTAGTCAGCTTTTTCAGGCCCTAATCGGGCGCTGGCTTGCCCGTCAAGACTAAAAAAATTCCAAGTGTCTCATCTCATCCAAATATATTTTTGCACATTTCCAAAAAAAGGGAGGGGTTTTAAAAGTATCAAAAATAAAAAGTAAGCTTTAAAAAAATGAATATCTTCCTCATCATCTAGTCAGTCCTTTTTGGCCCTAATCGGGTGCTGGCTAGCCTATTAGGACCAACAGTTTTTCTAAGTTTTGAATCAAAATATTTTTTTTGCACATTTTCAAAAATATTCAGGGTGCTTGAAAGCAGCCCTATGCATCACCCGTGTAGTGCTGTTTTTGCATTGTTATGTATAGCAAAAATACTAAAATTAATTTAAAACTTTATACTTATTATAAAAATAAAAGAAGAGTATAGTTTTCAATAACAATAAGCGCAGCTTTAATTATTAATAATAAAAAATCATGAAAACATGTAATTTATTATTAGGAAAATTGAATATAAAGATGAGTATTTTGAAAACAGTTTGAATTGTATTCATATTTTTCTATTTATTTTTCTAATGTAATTAATTAGTTTTATAAACAATTGTAATTGTTACAAACTTTAAACTTTCACTGATATTATTTAATTAATAATAGTACAAATAATATTTAAACCTTAATAATTAGCCTTATAATGTACTTTTTTATTCATTTATCTAGAAATTTCCGCTCTCTCTGAAAAATATATATTACATATAATTTATTTATAATAAATTATATATAAATTAATTAATGTAAAAATTAAATCCAAATTGTTTAGAATTGAAGAAAAACTATTTATTGAATATATTATTGTTGACACTTATAATTATTGGAAGGAATAATTTATTCCAAATTCATCAACTGCAATGTAAAATTTAACGACTTTAAATTCAAAATATTTCCTATTGGTTCAAAAATGATGACGAATTTGTTATATTTACAGCTTTTACTAGTGAACAATAATAAAAAAATTACGAAATTTGAAAATAAATTTTTTGCGCAGTAACAATTTTTTAGAAAATGTGTAAAAACATATGTTTTTTTATTGAGTCCTATGCACACATTTAAAAAAAAGTTGAATACGACGAACCTGAAAATTCAGCTGGAACCAAAGAAACATTTTATCATTTTGCTTTTTCGAAAAAAAAAACTTCTGTCGTGAATTAGGATTTTTGGGATTTCATTTTTTTTTTGCGATTTTGGAACGTTATATATACACCACGAAAAAAAAATGTTTCCCATGAATACAAAATAATAACATGTTTCTTTGGTTCCAGCTGAATAAATTTCAGGTTCGACATATACAACTTTTTTTTTTAAATGTGTGCATAAGACTCAATAAAAAAAACATGTTTTTACACATTTTCAAAAAAATTGTTACTACGCAAAAATTTATTTTTAAATTTCGTAATTTTTTCATTATTATCATAATTTTTGAACCAATAGGAAATATTTTGAATTTAAAATCGTTAAATTTTACATTGCATTTGATGAATTTGGAATATTCAATTTTTTAATTATATATATATTTTTTGTAATATTATGGGGATAATTCAAATATTGTATTTTCAAATGTCGTATATTTGAAGAGAAAAGGGGAAAAAGGGGAAGTTTTTTGAGAATAGTGGGAAAAAGGGGAATTTCAAGAAAAAAGGGAAAACTAAGAAAAAAAGGAAGACTGTGCACTCTGTATATTATATATATTTTTACGTTTAATTTATTAAGCGATTTATAATGAAAATGAAATGAAATATTTTTAATTCGCTTACTTAAAAAAATTGTATGCCTTCAAATTCAAATACTTTTATATGAAAAAAATGGTATGCCTGCAAATTCAAATGCTTTCATATATTAATATAAATAGATTTTTTCACTCATTAATCTTGTCAATCACTTTCGAATAAATTATTCCTTCCAATAATTATAAGTTTCTTCAATAATATATTCAATAAATAGTTTTTCTTCAATTCTAAACTATTTTGATGCAATTTTTACATTAATTTATATATATAATTTATTATAAATAAATTATATGTTATATATATTTTTCAGAGAGAGAGAGGACATTTTTAGATGAATTAATAAATAAGTATATTATAAGGCTAATTATTAAGGTTTAAATATTATTTTTACTATTCTTAATTAAATAATATCAGCAAATGTTTAAAATTTGTAAAAATTACAATTGTTTATAAAACTAAATAATTAAATTAGCAAAATAAATAGAAAAATATGAATACAGTTCAAACTGTTTTCAAAATACTCATCTTTATATTCAATTTTCCTAATAATAAATTACATGTTTTCATGAATTTTTTATTATTAATAATTAAAGCTGCGCTTATTGTTAATGAAAACTATGCTCTTCTTTAATTTTTTATAAAAAGTATCAAGTTTTAAATGAATTTTAGTATTTTTGCTATACATAACAATGCAAAAACAGCACTACCTGATCGGAGCGCCATCTATTGGATTTATTCGAACTACGATACCCCTCCGGATGCTAAGAGAACAGAAAGAGTGGGGGCGCTGCATAGGGCTGCTTAAAAGTATAAAAAATTAAAAATGTACATTAAAAACAAAGAATTTTTTCTCGTCATCTCGACAGTCTTTAAAATAATTTTTAACTTCCATCATCTAAAATAGATTTTCACAATACCGACTGACTAGCACTAGATTAGCTCGTCCAGACTATGGTTTGAACATACAAAAACGTTTTACTTCCACTCAGCGCCATAATAGGCCATCTTGACAGTGGCACATTAGCGGTTGAAAAAATAGTTAAAATCAATGTTTAGTTAAATAATTAATTTTAGTCTTAAAATTTTACCCTTTCAAAGATTTGGTAGCTATAAAAATGGAGACAGTTTTTGTTCTTAGACTTGCGAGTTTAGATAATTTCACTACTAAGCATTTTACACTAAAAATAATTCAATTTCGCAATTAAAAAATGTAGCATTTTTAAATTGAGAGCGTTTGAAATTGAACATTCTTGAATTTCAATTGATAAAAAATAAAACAATATCAAATTTAAAGCCATTAAAATTCCAAATTCACAGCTCTGAAAACTTGAAGTAAAAAATTATTGTAATTTATTTGTTCAAAATTAGGAGTTTTATATTTAAAGGAACGAAAATTTGGCAGATTCCCTGAATGCCTGAAAATTTCTGAATATCTTGAATTCTCTAAAATTCTTGGTTTCTCTGAAATCCAGAAATATTTTGAATTCCCTGCATTTTTTGGAATATTTTGAATTCTTTAAAATTCCTTGAATTTCCTAAGCACTCTGAAATTCCTGAGATTCTCTCAATTCCCTGAAATCCTGGAATTCCTGAAAATGTCTGAATTCTTTGAATTCTCTGAAATGCTTGACATCTCTGAATTCCCTGAAATCCTTGAATATCCTAAATTGCTTGAATATTCGGGATATCTAGAATTCCTCACATTCTATAAATTCCTGAAAACCTCTGAATTGTCTGAAATCCTTGAATACCTGAAAACTTCTGAATTCCTGAAATTCTCTGAAGTCCTTGCTATATCTGAATTCCCTGAAATGTTTGAATATTCTCTATTTCTTGAGTATTCGGAATATCCTGAATTCATTGCATTCTCTGAATTCCTGAAAATCTCTAAATTCCTGAAAATCCCTGAATTTTCTCAAATCTCTGAATTCCTCCAATTATCTGAATTCCTAAATTCTCTGAAATCTTCAATTTCTCTAAATTCCTTGAAAGGCTTCAATTCCCTGAATACCATGAATTCACTAAATGCTCTTAAAACTCTGACATAAATAAATACTCTGGATTCCTTGAATTTCCTAAATGCTCTGAAATCTCTCCAATTCTCCGAATTTCCTGAATTCCTTTAACATTCTGAATTCCTTGTATTGTCTAAATTTTTTAAATTCCCTGAATCCTCTGAACTCTTTAGCTCCTTCAATTTCATAAAAAAAGAATTCAAAGAGATGAAATAATAAAAATTACTAATTTAATATTGATACAAATTTTTAATTTAACTATTTCGCCTAATAATATTTTTGAGACACATTTCCAATTTTCCAGGCCTCTTTCGACATTAATCGAATGCCTACCTTTAAATTCAATTGTAGAAAAATCGGCTGAACTCATGAGGTGTTTTTCTGCAATTTTTCTTTCTCCTAGCCAAATTAATTTAGAAAAGAAGCAAAGGGGAACCATTTCTTGGCTTTAGAAATTCTTCCTCCTGCAGAATTTTTGCTCGATATCTCATGAGAGTTATGTTATTATAAAAAAAAATTGAAAATATAACATTCAACAATAGAAAATATATTGTTCTTCACTTGTTCTTATTGCAAAATTTTATTTGGAAATTGAGTACACTTTGATCAATTAATAGCTTCTAAAATATTTATTTTAGTGAAAATTGTAATGGTGAAAAAGATAATTTGATAAATAAATTCTAGAGGAAACCAAGGCTAATTCCGAGGCTTACACTTAAAATCACTTCTCTTTTGTATTTCTTCATAATTGAGAAAAAAATATCAAGGATCGCTTCATCTTTTTAAAAATTGATGGTTGTTGAACCACACTAGCATATCAGCTATATGAAATTATATGGTTTCAAAAATGTAATAAGGTGCTGCAACTTTCATTCACAATATAAATATGAATGATATCTGAAGAACTAGCAAAAGTTGTAGATGAAAATATAAAATTTCCACGCCAGGTATTGATATTTTATATTGTCGAGTTGAAGTTTTTCGTTTACGTAGGAAGCACTAAGTGTAATTGCCGTCACTATCGTTAAGTTTACTTCATTTCAAATCTCTTCATTAGATAATTTCTGTTTATCTTGTAGTTCTAAGAATATGACCAAAAATCCTTTTCTTCGACTTCAAATTTCATTTTAAAATACACCTGCTAATTAACCATATATTAATATTTATTAGTGGTATACTTATACATATTTTTATAATATAATTCTATTTTTACCCTTTTCCATTTCATGAGGGTTTTCCAATATCATTTTCTTCTTTGCAATGATCAAAAACAGTGTAAAAATATAATGTATTTCGATACGGAATTTGTTGAATTTAATTTTAAATTTACGTATATTATGTGCATTGCTTACAGATTGTGCTGTATTGTGCATCCAGGTAATGCATTAGTAAACATCCTTTGATCTTTCGGTTAAATTGAAAATTAAATCTGGATATAATCAAGGTCTGTCATCTCGCGCCACTATCAGTTCTGGGTTTTGTTAATAATTAAATATAACAAAATAAACGGCTCAAGACCTTTTAACACTCATTCGATTCCTATACCTTAGGGGTTGCCCATAAACTACGTTACCAATTTTATGAAAACCTATTCTATGTGACGGCATAATAGAACCAAAAAAATTTTCTTGATAACGAATTTGGAAAAATTACATTCTATAGATGTGCGAAATTTAAGTTTCATAAAAACTCTCACGCTACGTGAGTAATCTGAATTGCTCCACTACTAGGGTAGCTTTGAAAATTTATTTATTGCGATTGTCTGAAGTTTGACACCAACGGCTCTTCAATTTAAAGAAATCAAATTTTCATAAATTTAAGAAAGGGGAATACCTCGGGGAATACCCATGTGATAAGGTGTGACGCTGTCTCAAATAAAAATACAATTCTTTATTTTAGTTATGTTTTGTCCTACTTTGGCACCCGGGGGTACGAAGGTGTCCTAACGGCCTCTCGAAGATACCGGACGACCTCCCCGAGTAATCAGTCTCACCCTTGCACGCGAGGCTCTGCAGGGACGGACCTTTTGTGTTGCTCTTGAGACCAAAATCCGGACCCTCCAGGAGCTGAGGGATGGACGGTCCCTATCAATGAAGCTTTGTTGATGGGAGCGGCCAATGAGTCCCCCCCCCAAAAAAAAAGAAAGGCGTAAATGGTTCTCTGAAAAGAAACTAAGTCTACAAAGAGGCACAAGCCAGCTCAGCAGTCGGCGAACAGGGAAGGGTTTTTGTCGCAGCCGACCCAGCGGCTAAAGCTTGGCTGCAAAGTACATCCACCGAGACAAGGCCCTGTGAAAGTGCAAACATCAAAGTGGATGGGACTGAATTACTCCAAAGGATGATGAGGATGCCTGTCGGGACAGAGGAAGATGGAAGGCAAACCTAAATGACTGCTTCCGGACTTACCATTACCCAGATTAGCTTGCATCACAGCAAAGGCGCCTCTGCGGCACTGCAGAGGGCCATGGCTGTGAGTTACACAGGTATTTCACTAATCCAATAACTTTGGTTAGTTCAAAATACCATAAGGGGATTAGGGGGAATGGTTTTTATTACGAAGACCCCAAGGCGTCAAATTATTTATTTATTTAGCGACATCTTGCACGATACATATATAATACCTCATTCTAACTGCGATATTTGTTTAGGTCAAAAGACCTGTACAAAGGGGCTGAATTTAACGATAAGCTACTCTATTACAATATTAATACAATGTACACAATTTACACTACGGAGACATTATAAAAGCCCTAACTTTCAGTACACTGGACAAGTATTTAGCGACACGCAATAATTCTGTTTTATGCGGGGAATTCAGGAGCGCAATCCAGAACGGACCAGAGGCTGTGAGACTAACCGCGGACTCAAAACAATCCTTTCTGACATCCCTATACATAGGGAATTCTGCCAACAAATGAAACAGATTCTCCTCCACTCCCAGGTTGCAGATTGTGTAGAGTTGCCCCCTTGTGTATCCAAAAGAAAGATCCCCAATGAGAATCTACCCCTCACGTCTCCCATAAGACGCACCTGGGCAAGAAGTCTAACGTATCTAAACGGTATTCCGCCATAAAGATACTGCTCTCCCATTGGAGCAATCCATAGGTGAGGCATCACCTGAAGAGATGATGTGTGACTCAGCCTGTACGGGTCCGCATCTCTAAGATAGGCCTCGAATTTCGCGAAAATTAAATCCTTATTGTTCTGTAAACTTACCAAGTTCAAGCCGGACCATAAGGCCTCCATTTCACACAACGTGATAAGATGTTTTAGTTGCAGGACCCAATTAAACTTGGGAACCGCCCTACCTGCGTCCGCAAGGACCTGTAGACGTTTTAAACAAACTCTAGGAAGCCTCTCTTCACCCATACCCAAAACCTTTTCTAGCCAATTTAAGGCCATCTTTAATATGTTGTATGCTAGTGGAACACGGCCTAGTTCCAGTCTCAATGCGTAACCTGGAGTGTGTGAAGGCAGGCCCAGAACTCTCTTGAAGAAAGTAGTGTGGATTACCTCTAACTCCTCACAATACTTCAAACCCCAGATCCCTATGGCGTAAAAAAGGACGCTTGAGATAAGGCTCTGAAATAAAATTAGTTTAGAGCGCCAAGATTCCGACTTGGAGGCTCGAAGGACTTGCAAAGATGAACCCACGGCTATCTTAGCGGCAGTAACCCTTTTGGTGCACGCCAAAGAAAAGGTACCTGAGCTTCCAAAAAGCTTGCCCAGGTAGGAATATTCCCGGACCATCTCCAATTGATTGCCCACAAACGTAAAATTTGGTATCAACGGAGGTCTGCCCCTATGAAAAACCATGGTCTTGGTCTTGGATGTATTGACTTCCAGATAATTCAACCTACAATATTCTGCAATAGCATTAATTTTTCTCTGGAGATCAATCCTAGTGTCATCAAGTACAACTATATGATCATCCTATGCCAAAAGGATAACCTCGATAAGGTGGTCAATTGAAATTCCCCTAAGGCCACTACTCAACAAAAAACTTTCCAAATCCCAGATTGTTAAGATGAAGAAAATTGGGCTAAGGAGCTCACCCTGAAGGACTCCGCATTCTACGTCAACTGGGGACGTGGTGCCCTCTGGAGTGCGAATGGACATCCTAGCTGCATCATAGAGACTTTTCACCACCCTAACAAATTTTGTGCTGACACCTAGACTCGATAATTTTCGCCAGAGCAGATCATGGTTGACTGAGGGGAAGGCTCTCTTGAAATCAATAAAACAGGCAAAAACCTTACGACCAGGAGTGGAAAGATGGATCTGTACGATGGAGCTCAAAACAAATATATGGTCCATACAACCTCTGGCCGCCCTGAAACCCGCCTGAAATTCCGGGAAACACTGACACTCATTCATCCACGCCACCAATCTCTCCAGGAGGATCCGCGTGAATATTTTAGCAATAACGTTTACTAGCGCAATGTCTCTATATGAGGCTGGGTCCTTTTTGTCACCCTTTTTAAATAGCATGCACGTAAGAATATTTGCCCAATCTGAGGGAACCTCCTCATTCTGCCAGACCCTCCTGAACAAAGATTCAAGGTAATCCACTCCTAAATCAGGAAGCGCTTTATAAAATTCCGCAGAAATGCTATCTTCACCTGGCGCTTTCCCTGGTTTACATTTGCGTATGGCAGCAATTATTTCGTTTTTGGAAATCGACCCATCCAGGAGAGAATGTGTGTTCACGGACCAAGCAAGGTCATGTCCAGGTTTAGGAGGGTACAGAGAGTTCACGAAGTCTTGCCACGTTTGCAGGTCGATACAATTTTCATACGCAGGCCTAATCTTAAAAAAGTTGACTGCCCTCCAGAATTCTGCAGAACCTCTGGCTGCCTCAAGAGCATTCTGGAAAGCCTTCTCGTAGTTTGCCTTCTTAGCGTTCATAAGAGATATGTACGCCCCTTTATTCAACGTTGTCCCGCTGTCCCGCTACTAGAAATATGTTCGAGAGATCGGATGGTGATAGTCACAGATCTCAGAGGAATTGTAGAGCTAGTGGTCGGATCGGCCTACTTTCCATATGACAGCAAAACCAATCCACTAGAGGATGCACGAATAGTGGTGGAATACTGCAAGGCAAAGGTTCTCCATCTTCTGTTAGGTTGCGATGCTAACTCCCACCATACTTTGCGGGGTAGCACGAACATCAGCTCAAGAGGGAATGATCTGCTGAAATATTTACTTACTGCTGATTTAGATATTCTCAATAACGGGAATACCCTGACGTTTCAAAACTCGGTCAGGGAAGTAGTCGTTGATATCACCCTCTGTACCGGCAGTTTTAGGGACAAAGTTGACAAGTGGAGAGTATCAGACAAACATACTATCTCAGATAACTCATAGATAGAGTATGAGTTAGAATCTACCGTAGCGCGGGCCCTAGTTGGGCCAGAAATCCAAGAAGAATGGACTGGGATCAGTATTCCACTGAACTAAAGAGTGCACTCTCGGAGGTGCCGATGTCAATTAGAGACTTGAACATCCTGGAGATGGCAGCCAATACTTTTACGGATGCCATCAAATCTACTTGGAAAACGGATGCACTATGGACCTCATTTACGACGATGAGGGTTTACTACAGGGGTGCAATACGTAGATTCAATCAAGAAAGCTGGACCAACTTTCGAATAGACATCGAGAAAGGGGCAGAAGCGGCTAGACTGGGCAAGCTGCTCTCTCGAAAACCGGATGCTATTCTCGGCACTCTAAAATTGCTCGATGGAGGATTCTTAGTATCGGACGAGCAAACCTCGGCTCACCTGATCGAAGAACATTTTTCGGGCTTCATAAGGTCTGGGGAAAAGAAGCCGACACCCCTGAGGCAACCAAAGCCGCCTGTGGCTCAACTTGGCCCGAAACGGCAGCTAACCCACGAGATTGTTACCCCCTCCAGGGTCAGGTGGGCCCTGAAGTCCTTCAGCCCATACAAGTCTATTGGTCCGGATGGCATATTCCCGGTCTTCTTTTAGAAGGCTGGAGACATCATCATAGGGCCGCTCGTGAAATTTGCTGGGGCTCGTCTGCCACTGGGATATGTCACGACGGCATGGGGAGGAACGTCAGTAGTCTTCATTCCGGAAGCAGGCCCGATCGTTTATACTTCTCCCGAAGATTTCTATTTCATCAACCTCACATCTTTCCTACTCAAAATGGTGGAAAGACTTGTGTATAGATATATCCGCGACAAGGTCTTATTAAGTAGGCCACTTCACAAGAAGCAACATGGCGATAGAGCTAGTCACTCGACCGAAGCGGCCCTAAGCGGAGGCCCTAATCGAAGGACAACCTAAGCAGAAAGGCTTCGCATTTGGAGCCTTCATCGACATCGAAGGATCCTTTGTCTACACCTCTAGAGAGGTGATCAAGGCGGCCATGATTGCACATGGTGTGCCAACTAAAGTCGTGGAATGGACCTGCCACATGTTGGGCAACAGAAACCTAAAAACGACTAACGGTGATACCACTTTATGTGGAACGGTTGAATCGGGATATCCGCAGGGAAGTATTTTATCGCCCCTGCTGTGGTGCTTGGTAGTAGATGAACTGCTTCATCTACTCACGACTCAGGGCTCCCATGCTATAGGCTACGCGGACGACATACTGTCATTGTGCGCGGCCAGCATCTGGATGCGCTCTTCGGCGTTGTAGGCATTTCCAGTAGACTAGTCACTGAATAAATCAACAGTTGGCTGACCGAGGAACATTAGAAGGAGTGGAGGATGTCCCCCGGCTGCAGACAGGCGAAAACGTCCTAACAGAAATGTTTTTAGGACATGGAAACTTGTTTTAAATTGAAAATAACAGCATGAAGTTCTCCGAATCAAAAACATGACACCTAAAAAATGTTACCGTAGAAAAGAGATCTCTAGTTTTTACAGTGTGTCCTTTGTCACTGCCCCGCAATGGTGGGGAAGTGTCTGGTTGGAAAGCGTTCTTGCCATATGGAGAGGGCTTTGTGGTCACAATTAGGGCTACAAGGGAACGCAACTGAATTTATCGAGTGTCTGCGTTTATTTGCGTTTCTAGTAAGTTCCGTTACAAAAACAGGGGAAATAGGGTGACTGATGACAAAAATAGAGGTATAATAGGGGAATAATTTCTTTCAAATAAAATTAATGTAGATACCATATTCAATTCAATACGCCTGTTGGGTAACTACGATAGCGCCACCAATTTGGAAATATTGGAAAGAAATTTGAAATCAATATTACCAAAAATCTTATAGTAAACAATTAATTTGAAACCAAAGATTAACATTTTTGATTAAAAGCAATTGATATTCACTGTTTTTTTCATAAACATTGTCCAAATAACTTCGAGATACCCAATAGTTCGCGTGTCATGAAACGCTTCAAATTCCTAAGATTTCAAATAGATATATATTGCATTTTCAATAAAATAGTTGAATTTTCCACCAAAAAAGATTTTAACCAAGAAAGTCGACTTCTCGACCACAAAAGATGAATTTTCAATATGAAAGGACGAATTTTTAAGAAATCAGTGTAATGATTGACCAAATAAGATGACTTTATCAAATTTGTATAAACAATGTCAATTCGCCGTAACGAATTGAAGCACTTTAATAATTACGTATGATAGGGTGATATACATATGTCAAGCGGATGAACGGAATTGTCGTGCAGTGCCTATGCACTGCCTCCCATAACCCTCCTTAACCGGGATAGTGGAGGGGGTAACGCCTTTGTTACAGCCTCTGTTACACCCCTCGATTTAGGCTGTTTTTAGTCCTTTAAAAATTTATATTTTCTCCTTATCCTTACGGACCTAGTTTCTACTGCAAGATTCGTATCATTAGTTTCTATTTAAAAATTCGCATTATTGGATCCCGTTACACAATTGGCACGATTAGCTTCCATTAAAAAATTTGCATTGTCAGTGCCTCGTTGCAACATAGGTATGGCATTTTGGTGCTACCGTGCTGTGTAGTGGCTCTATTACCAAAAGTACAATTATTATAGCAATTTCCGAAAAAATGTTTTAATACGTCGTTCCGTGTATACATTTCGTTCTATATAATACATATAGTAATACAAAGGCCTTAATACAAAGTTAAGCATTGTTGGGCGCGGTTAGTACTTGGATGGGTGACCGTTCAGGAGTACTGCGTGCTGTTGGCCCGTCGTGGGTGTGGTTGGCCCACATTGGTAGTAAATATCCACCTAGAAACACTACCCGAATCGGGTAGTGAGGCAATGAACTTTCGAGTTCGAACTGCTAATCAATGTACACTGTTAAAAATGTTTGGAATTCTCCAACACTTCTACAATACAAGCGTAAGGCAAAATTGCAAACACGGTATTGGAATGCCGAAATTGCAATACATGTATTGTAAGCGTCGTAAATCGTGAAGTCACCGTCGAGAATTCCAATACATGTATTGTAGCGTTTATATCGCTGCATGATCCGTTGCATTTGAAAACTACAACATTATGTATTGTAGCGTTACCCTACATTTCGGAAATAAACTTCCAATACATTTAGTGGAAGTTTTATGCGGAAATTTTTAACAGTGTATGTATGTAATACAAAGGCCATAGATGCGTAACCTATGTCCTGAAGTGAAGTCATAGCATTTTCGGTCCAAGTTTGAATTCTTTGCCGGCTTTGTATATCATCCAGGAGGCTATTGCTTTCATAGAGACTGACTCTAGCGCTTGATAATTGATTTATGTCAAGAATACTGGGAAGTTTAACTACCTTTTTGTTTAACAAGTGAATTTCTTCATCTCTAAAATCATTATCGTAGTTTATTTTTATATCACAACTCTTGGTGATATTTTTGCTTGAATTTAAAGGCCATCTGATATTTTCTGTCATTAATTTACATTTGTCTCCTGTTATCAAGAAAGTTCCAATTAGTTTCCTATTATATATTTCATTTTCGCAAATAAAATCGATAGAGGTTTTTGCTATCAATATTATAATGTAGCCGTTGCTTGTTTTAATGAAGCTTTCTTTACTGAGCACAAAAGGTGAAGTGAAGCAATGTTTCTGCATATTTTTAATTGAGTCCGAATCGCAGTTGTCTGTGGGGTAAAGTAAAAAGTCAGGTTTTGACTCTTTGACAAATCCTATATTCGTCAATCCATTTGAATTTGTCTAATTCGTCTTTGTCAATTGGACGAAAGCTACCTTGGTTAACTAATAAGAACTCATGTTCAGGGATAATGCTAACATATCCGGTATCTAGCTTTTCAGGTATAGGGATTATTCTAAGGATTTTCATTTTCTCTTTGTTTATAACAGGGATGCTAATAATATAGACAAGTTGATTCTTGATGATGGCAATTTTGATAGTAGAAGAGTCCATGATGTGCTGGATGCTTTCTTCGCTGTTATCAATATGGTATCGCGTTTTATACGTAACTTCGAATTCTCTCAGTGTTTCTTCCAACATCTCAGGCTTTAAAATTTGTGGGTGTACAATACCATGTTTTCCAAGATTTATGGCATTTATTGCTGTACAAGATCTTCATTCCTATTATTATTAATTTACATTGAATGTATAGTGGCCGAGTGTTATTGTTTGTTTTTTCTCTAATTTGATTCAGAAATTCACTTTCAGGGGCTTAATTTTGATTTGTGTTTTTATAGTCTTGAGAAGAAGAATCAAGTAGTAGTTTAATAATTTTGGTTTGATTCTTTATGGTCTGTGCCATAATTTTGTTGTCATTGAATATTTGGTCAAATTGTTTATTTATAAACTGCAGGTCACTATCGTCTAATGTTCCAAATAGTGCTTTTGACGCATCGCCTACGAAATTAAACAGTCCGCGCTTGTAACGACGTTTTCCTAGGACATTATGCAATAATTTTTTGTTTTTGTTTGTAACCTATTGAAGCGGGAAGTGAATTTTCTAATTTCAAAATCTTCGGGGCAGTGATTTCAGTTAACTCTGATCCATTCTAAGTATTCCTGTATCCAGTTAACCCTATCGTCCGTGCCTATGAGGTTGATATTAATCAGGAGAGTCCACTCTTCGTCGAACAGATAAGCTGATCCTTCGTTTTCCATGCCTCTCAATTTCCCTAGCGTCCTCGCTCTTTCGATGGCTTTATTTTCGCCATAATGCTGTGCCATAACTGATCCGTGAGATTCTTTTATGATTTCCATTTTTTGCTGCCTAGTTAATTCACTCTGTGGTGCGTAGCAATAACGGAAATCGCTGTCCGGATATTCAAACACAAGAAGTTGAGCATTTCTTCTATTTGAATTTTTTCTACAGATGTGATTGTCGGGTCATTGAAATGGAATCGAAAAATACTTAATTGTCTTCTTAACATTTCTTGCGTAACTTCCTCCAGGATGGTAAGCCATTTTTTCTCGTCATATGTTGGAAGTTGAACAGTGTTGATGTCTTTTGATTCTCTTTTTTGTATTTTCTTCTACAGCTTTCCTCCTGCATTAGATTTCCGAGTGGCTCTTGGTGTTGTTTTCTTTGTTTTCCATTTGAAGTATTCCTCCACTGATTCTTTATCCCATTCGGGGATAGGTCCAATTTCAGGTAGTGGGTTGATTGCTTCTTCTTCCACTGATGGTTCACGCATTCTTCGAGCGGGTAACTTAATCCTATTTTTTTCTCCTCTAGGCAGCGCTGCATCTAGGTCTCGTTCATCATGGTTGTTTGTGGATTCGATTTCGGGTAATGCTTCTTCTGCGGTTTCAATTTCTTCATCTGAAACTTCTTTATTGTCTCCTGATGATTTTTCTAAGGGATCCGATTCTTGGATTGGAAAAAGTCTTGATAGACAATCTGCGGCCTCATTTTCCTTGCTTTTCACATACTCGACTACATATTTATACTCTTCAAGCCTCAATCGCCATCTCAGGAGTTTTGAGGAAGGGTCCTTGATATTGTGGAGCCATTTCAATGCTTTATGGTCGGTCTGAATTATAAATTTCCTTCCTAATAAATATTGTCGCAGTCTTTCTGTAGCCCATACTATAGCTAATAACTCTTTTTCGGATGTCGTATAATTTTGCTGAGTTTTATTAAGTGTTCTGTATATAAAACAGCATGGGTGACCTTTTTGGCTGAGCACTGCCCCAATGCCAACATTCGATGCATCTCTTGTCAAGGTGAAAGTGTCGTTGAAGTTAGGGTATTGAAGCACGGGTGCTGAACATAATGATTCCTCAAGAATGTCAAAGGCTTTCTGACAATTTGATGTCTAATAAAAAATAATGTTCTTCTGGATTAAGTTTGTAAGTGGTTTGGCAAGATTAGAGAAATTGTTTATAAATTTCCTGTAATATCCTGCAAGACCTAAAAAGGATTGTGCTTCTTTAACGTTACTAGGTTTTCTGAGATTTTTAACGGCTTTGATTTTCGCGGGATTTGGATTCACACCGTCTTCAGTAATTAGGTGTCCTAAGTACTCAAGTTCTGATCTCAAATACTCACACTTGTCTGGTTCTAACTTTAATCCTAATTCTCTTATTCTTTGAAAAATGTGAATAAGGTTCTTATTATGTTCTTCTATGGTGTCTCCAAAGACGATTATATCGTCCATATAGACGAAGCATTGTTTCGCTACGAGTCCTCGAAATGCACTGTACATCATGCGTTGAAATGTGGCCGGTGAATTTTTCAGTCGAAATGGCATCCTGTTGAATTCAAAGTGACCTTGGGCTGTCGAGAAGGCTGTATATTTTTGGATTTTTCAGCCATCGGTATTTGGTGAAAACCTAAACTTATGTCGAAAGCTGAGAAAAAATTCGGTTTTCCTAGGTGATCCAGAATGTCACCGATGACAAGTAATGGATATGCATCCTGTTCAGTATCTTCGTTTATCTTGCGATAATCGACTACCATTCTTAATTTATCTTTTTTCTTAGGAACCAACCAAATTGGTGAGTTAAAAGGTGAATTTGAGTTTCTTATTATCTGCTGTTCCGGAAGATTCTGTACGTCCTCTTTGACAAAGTTTCGATGAGCTTCAGGATGTTTGTAGGATCTGATGTTGACTGTTTTTCCTGATTTTAATGTTATCACGTGTACAGTGAGGGTTGTGCATGGTAAGGTGTCTCCTTATAATGTAAACACGGTGTTGTACTTTGGTAACAATTTTCCAAATAGATTCTCGGATGGAGTCGTCGACGTGATCTAGGCGTGTATTTTCTCTTAATTTTCTAATTCTCTCGGGGTTGAAGGGTACTCCTCCCACATTTTTAAACTGAATTACGTCGCGCGTTTTAATATTAGCGACAATGTCAAAAGATATGTTCTCTGGCAGTCTTACCGGTTCATTTTTATAATTAAAATAAGGTAGTTTGATTTGATTTTTTTTGCATTTGTATAGCTCATCCGGGATATTTTCTTGGTTTTCTATCCACACGTCTTTATCTGTTCCTTCGGTGGGGATATAGCAAATTCTCATAACGCTCCTTTCAATAAAATGTCCGTCGTCGTGTAACAACATATTTTTACCATCTAAATATAACCATTCATCTGTTAAATAGTACTTGTTATATTTAAAGAAAAGACAGTCCAATTATTCCTTCTTCAGGTAGCCCATGCTGAAATTTTTGGTCATTCTGAATGGTTTGCATTCGATTGGGACATAGTCTTCCTTTATGAGATTGATGGGTGAGCCGGAGTCCACTAATACCCTGTATTCTCGTCCGTTTCGCTTTCCGGCGACTGGTTGTAATCGTCCATGAACGTTAGAGACTCTGCTTGTTCTAAATTTGTTTCCTTTGTTGCATTTCCTCCATCGGGAATTCCTAATTGTTTAAAAATTCCTCGTGTTCCTCGCTGGTGCAGTATACTCGAGTTGGCCTTTTTGCGTGTATACCCTGCGAACATTTTGGGTTTTCGTATAGCATTGTTTTGCTAAGTGTCCTAGGATGCCACATTTATGACATTTCATGTTCGTTCTGTCACTCAAAGGGACATTTTGATTAGGAACGTGGGGTTTTGTATTGGCTTGAGCTCTGGATTGTGGTGTTGGTCTAAATTGTTGTTTTGGTTGGTAATTTAATTTTGGTAAGGGTTAGGACGCTTTATACATTCGGTTTTTTTTTTCCTTTAACCAAACTTCAGCTTCTAGGGCTTCCTGCAAAGCTTCAGTTATTGTTTTAGGCTTCATAGGCCAGACTTGGCTAGAAGTTTCATCCCTCAGGTTCATCACATATTTTTCAACGGCTAATATTTCCTCCATCTCGAGTGCTATATCCCGCTTGGTGCTTGAGCTGTATTCGGCCCTGCATAATTCAACAGAGGTCGTTATTCCTAAATTAGAATGCAGTGCATTGTATAAATCCTCGTAATTATCGATAAAGATATGTCTGATCGATCTTTTAGCGTTGCCAATAGTTTCTTCTGTCAATATATAGTCGAGTAATAAATGGGAATTACTGCAACGCAGTCTTTCTCGTTCTACGCTCTTTATAAAATCGTGAATCCCCAAGTCGTCGCTACCGTTGAGAGTTTCGACGGCGCGTATTATGTCCTTTGCTGGAGAGAGAGATTCCTGGCCGGTTGTATTGTTATCTGATATCCTGACACTAGCAAGAGGTGCAGTTATCCGCTCTCCCGTTGGATGCTGTCTCAGCAGTTTCTCTTCGTCGAACGATTCATTGCCTCGTCCGTTCTCATGGTGTCGCGTGGAGCTCTCTGTCTCGTCATCCGTTGCTAACACATTTGTCGCTCGAGCTAACCTATTTCCGATTGATTAAATTTTTGCAGGATTTGTTGCAATGGATCTAATTCCTTATTGTTGAGGTTTTCCATGGAATTTCGTGGAGATTGATTGGTGAAGCCATAGTAGTTAGGAAAGGATTATTGATCAAAAAGATAGGCTCGTCTGAGTCAGTTTCGTCAGTTTCGTCAGTTTTTGACGCGATTTCCTGCTGTTTTTTCCTATACTTGAGAAACGCCAGTTGAAAAATGATATTTTTCATAGATTCAGACCCTCACTTGCGCAATCATGCTAATATAACTATCTTAACAATGCTCAACCAGAATTGTCATAACAATTAGTCCCCAAGAACGACGGTCAATGAGACTTATTCTGTGAGAGTAGTTTTTCCAGGAATGATATCTTACATCTAAGTTGCTTACTTTTTTTGTCGCTGCTGCTCGGCAGGATGATGTCCGTGGATGTAGCTCTGCGTGGTGCGATGATCACTGGTTGGCAGAAGTGGCTTCTTTTTCTGAGGTTTACCGCCGGATAGCGTTCTCTAGGCTTTTACCGTCTCGATCAAAGTTCTTAAATTTTTAATTGCAGGTTTTCTTGTTGCTTCTGGTTGACGTAGAATAGAGTTGACTTAGTGTTAGTTCAACTGCTAATTTTACCAAAAGAACTTACTAACCATTTATCGAATTGATATCCGTAGATACAATCCGGGTATTTTCACTTTTTTCGGACTATAAAAAGTCCGAATAAAAAGTTCACTGCCTCCCATAACCCTCGTTCACCTGGATAGTGGAGGGGGTAACGCCTTTCTTACAGCCTCTGTTACACAGTACTTTCAAATGTGATTTTTCTAACTCTCAGGTGAATAGGTTTTCTTTTACACGGGTTTCAAAAGAAAACTGGAATTTTGTTTACATCGCGTCCCTTTATATACAAAGGCCACACTATAGAAACTGTAATAAAGCCCCGCTAGCCACAAGTCGGAAAAGGCGTTATGTAATACTTGAATGATTGAATACTTAATCTTGAGTACAGTGGGAGAAATCTGGAAATTCTTGATGGTGGATTACTCTGCTTAAATTATAGACTCACGTGAATATTCAACCAAAATTTCTTACTCTTTCTTCCTCATAGAGGAAGCTTTGTAAGAGTAAGATTTTTGAAAATTTCTAAATTCATGCATTTAAACGTTCCTCAATTTAAAAATGTCTTATACAATGTTCTAAGCAATTTTCTGGATGAGTGTGCATGTCACACATTTTTTGAACACGACAACTTTAAAAAAATGGCAGATAAATTGATAACATCTGTTTCTAACAGAAGAACTTTTTCATCGAGATAATTCAAAGTTAGTGCATGAATAGATCTTAATATTTTTTGTGAAAATTGGCAGGGTTATATATATATATATAAATAATATTAATTTTTATGTATTATTTTATATTATTATATTGTATATATAATGTATGAACAATTTTTTCAAACTGTTCGTCAATAGACATGACAAACAAGTTAATATTGGGGTAAGAGCATTCTATGAGAAGTTGATTTTACATAAAAAAAAATTTGATTCTTCAATTTTATTACCAAAAAATGATCTACAAATTTGTTTTCAACTAATTAACTAGTACTAGTTTAAACTATTCAAACGTTATTTTAGAGAGCGCTTCTGTGAAAACACAAAGACTTTGTATAGAAGTATTTTACGAGAACAGTTTAATCGTGGGTTCAAGTAACTTAACCTTCAGAAGACTCATCTTCAGATATTTTGTATATGTATCTATATTTTTAAACGTAAATTATAAAAAATAATTGTTTACAATTTGAGAATTTGAATTATTTTCGTCCCTGCTGATAGTGTCTCAAAATAACAGGAACTCCCTCAATCTGACAATACTGCTTTTATTACACTGCTTGGTGCTTAGTGGTATTCACTTGTGGGAGTACCGTCTGAACTTCTCATTGGAGACTTACAGCCCTCGTGTTTTTCATTTTCCGGTAAATAGTACGAAAGATTTTCACTAGATTATCTAGCACCATCATATGAATACCAGACTTCACGTCATAATTAAATTAAGATAATTCTGAAAGTTGCTTCATTCGACTTTCCAAAGCTTAAATTGGACTTAAGAAAAATTAAATTTCGCAGATATTGTTTGTTGGTCTACAGTATGCAATCCTTTTTTTTTTTTTTTTTTTTTTTTTTTAATAAAAATTGTTGGGAAAGAGTCATACTTTCATTACCTGTTGATGATTTTTTTATTTATTTAAGAATACAAAATTTAGCCATAAGATGTCTTTGGTACTCTTTTCAAAATTTCTATCGTAATCGGTTCAGCAGGATGAGCTAAGATTTCCACCTTTTGTTTAATGTTTATGACGGGTTGGATGCACTTCTTTTTCAAAATATATTTGAGAAGAATTCTGGCTACAACGGTCTTCATCTCCATCATGGCAAATGTAGAACCTAAAAGCGAAGAAAAAAGTATTTTTCATTAGTCAAATATTAGCCGGTTTTAGAAATAATTTTGTCTCCTTAATTTTATTAAAATATGAACCTATACAGTTTCTTGGTCCACCACTAAAGGGCATATAACAGTTTGGATTCCGTTTGGCGATTTCTTCAGGAAGAAACCTATCAGGATCAAATTTCAGTGGATCTGGCCAGTATTTTTCATCGCGATGAACCTTTGCTATAGAGCAAAAAGCCGTGGTACCTTTTGGCAATGTGTAGCCTCCTGAAAATAAAATTAAAATTCCGATAATTAATGAGACATTCATTTGAAAACAGTCTCTAACAAATGGAACAATAACCAACCTATTTCAAGATCTTCTTCTACTTTTCGTAAAAGAAATGGTGCGGCAGGAAACAGTCTCATCGATTCTTGTATCACTTTTTCTGTATATTTCATTTGTTTTAAGTCTTCACTCGTTACATAAATATTTTCAGGAATTACCTCACCATAAACATGTTTCAACTCCAGATATATTTTTTCCTAAACACAATCAGTTATCAATTAATATTTACAATGCCTAAGTTCTCGATTTTTGAAAGTTCCGAATTTTGAATGCTCCAATTTACATAGTTCAAGTTTGAATGTTTGAATGTTGAATTCAAAATGGGTTCGTTAAATAATTTTGAATATTTGTTTTTCCCTTTTAAATTGAAGAAGTACTACATACCTAATGTAGTTACCTGAAAAAAGTTTTTTCTTATAAGTTTTAATATTTGTTCTATCCTTAAAAAGAATCCTTGTTGGGTTTTGCGCGGAAACGAAAGGAGAGGAAAATGAGAGAGCGGAAGGTAGAAAAGGTAGCAGGTTAATGATGGGGAAAGATAGAAGTTGGGTAAACGGAGAGATGTGGATCCAGGACAAGAACTAGAAGACTTTAGAGCTTGAGAAACAATGCAAGGAAGAGAGAAGGACAAAGAATAGGGAAATGAGAAGGAAGGAGACGCGTCGGGGTTTACAAAGTAAATGAAGGGCTAAAGAGAAGGATGGGAGGAGCAAGAGAAGAAGATAGAGACGTGAAAGTGACGTTCTGGAATGTCTCAGAATTAAAAAAACAAGGATAAGGGTTCTGTGGGGAATTGACAAAATGGGACGTAATAAAGATGAGTGAAACTTGGGCAGATGAGAAATATTGGAAGGGCATAGAAAAATTGTTACCGAAAGAATGTGTGTGAAAGATGCAAGCAGCGAGAAAGGATCATGTAAAATTAAGAGGAATGGGTGGCATGGTGTCAGGGGTAAGAAAGGAAGAGGTGATAGGGGAAGAAAAGGGAAAGTATATGGAAGAAGAGGACGGAACAATGATAAAAAGAATCAAAGTAGGAAAAGTGGTTGCGGATGTTGTATGCGTATACGGGAGAAGAGGAAGGATAGAGAACAATAAGGAAATGAAGAGAGAAAGAGGAAAAGGGGTTGGTGCTGATAGGGGGGACCTGAATCCATTGACTGGTGAACAAGGGGGAGAGATGTGGGATGCAGAAAAGGAGGACTCCATAAGAAACGCGAAATACAAGGAAACGGATCGGGAGGGTAGGAGGCAGCTGGATTTGTTGGGAGAAGCGGGATAGTTCATTTGTAACTGCAATACCAGGGGGGAGGAGAAGGGAAATTCACGTACGCCGGTATAAGAAAACCCGTGACAGACTACGTGAAGGTCTCAAGCGCGGTAGGGGAAAGAAGCTGCTATAAAAACTTAAAGAAGTGATTGTGATAAGGCAAGCAAAGAGGTAAGACCGGGAAAAGGAGGAGAGGGTGTTACGAGAGGTTGGTGGAATGATGAATGTAGAGAAAGTAAAGATAAGATGAAGCTGTATGTAAGAAAATGGAGGAAAGGGAAATTGTAAAAAGGGAACTCAACGGAAGAAAGATAAAGCACGAGAGAATGACTAAATAAAAAAGACAGAAGGAGAAATAAAGATACATGATAGAAGTAGATAAAGCAGTAAATGAAGGAAGGGAGTGGGAAGTGATAAGAAGGGAAAGAGAAGGAAGGAAGGGCATGAATGAAGAAATCGAGATGAAAGAGTGGGCGAAGTATTTTAAGGATCTATCAGGGGATGTTGAAAATAGATCAGTAGAGAAGAGGGGAATAAGGCGACAAAAAGGCTGAAAAGAAACAAGGCCATAGGGGAGAATCGCTAGGAATATGTAGCACTGAAATATGGCGGATTAAGGGTGAAAAAAGAGATGTAGAGGATTTGCAACAAGGACTGGTGAGGAGTAGGGTGGCTGCAAAAATGGAAGACAGGGCTCGTAGTACTGCTGATTAGTAAAGGAGAAGGCAAACGGGTGGAGGAATATAGAGGCATCACACTCATGTCACGTCGGTGGGACATAAAATTTATGCGGATGTGTTTAGAAGGAGGTTGGAACGACAGGTGGGGAAAAGGGAAGTATACCATACAACCAAACGGGTTTTAGGAAAGAGACGGGGACCACGCAGAAAATCTACGTGCTCAACTATTTAGTCAATGGGAACCTAGGGCGTAAGAAAGGGAAGTTAGTGCCACTGTTTATAGATTTTAGGGCACCACTTGACTCAATTAACAGGAGGGTGCTGTGGACAGTCATGAAAGAGAGGAGTATACGAAGTTTCAATAGAGAGGAGAAAACAAATATTCGTGAAAACTAAAATAAGGGTGAAGATAAGAGAAAAGAAAGGACAACTTTGAAGCTTTAGTAGGGAGATATACTGGAACCTGGATTTATGCACGGTTTCGAGCATGGCCCGTGACTAAAATTCAGGAACTCTCTGAACGTAAACAGGCAGGGTCGCATAAACGATTTCTGTTGTATTTGGAGGCATGACGCAACCTGATGCAATTAACCCGCTAAGAGTGCAGCCCTCGAGCAGTTTGTGACGCTTGACTGAGCACATGCTCTCTTTCGGCCCGGTGACTTCTCTCATCACGAAACTGCGGAGACCATTAGTTCTAGGAACGCACAAATTCAGCTTACGTAAATCCAGGTTCCAGTGTATTAATGACTAAGATACTTATTAAAATAAGAACTTGTTTCGTTCGCAAGAATTTCAGTTTAAATTTGATTACCTTACCTGTACATCAGGATAAGATGCCAACATCAACATTGTATATTGAAGAGTAAGTGACACAGTGTCATACGCCTATAATTGTACACACATTTTTCATGGTAATTGAGAAATATATGTACTTTTATTATTTTAGAAATTAGAAGTTTACTTGAGAAGCACTAAGTATAATTACCGCCGATATCATTAGGTTTACTTCATCACAAATGTCTTGTTCAGAGAACTTCTGTTTGTCTTGTAGTTCTAAGAGCATATCCAAAAATCCTTTTCTTTGATTCGTAATTTCATCTGAGAATTCATCTGTTAATTAACTATATATTGACGCCTCCATTCCATACCGCTTCACGTCGCGTTAAGGCGGTGTACAGCTTCAAATCCTACGTAAAAGTATATGACCTGGAGCCATACAGCGACCAAACGCGATGGAGAAGTGTACACTTGTATGTATTGTTATAAAATAATGTTATTTTTACCATTTTCAACTTGATCAGGTTTTTCCAATTTGATTTTTTTACTTGTAATTACCTAAAAATTGTGAAAAAGTAATGTATTTCGATACGGAATTAGTTAAATTCAATTACAAATTTACGTATATTATGTTGTGCATTGCTTACAGCATGTGCTGTACTGTGCATCCAGGTAACGCATTTGTGAAAATCCTTTGACATTTCGGTTAGATTGAAAATTATATCTGGATGTAACCAAAGTCTGTAAGCTCGCTTCATCATCATTTCTAAGGATCTGTTATTAATTTAATATAATAAAATAAAAGGCTTAAAACCGTGTAACGCTTATATCCGATTGCTACCTTAGGCCCGTCTATGAACTACGTTACCTATTTTGGGACTTCTGAAATTTCCACAAGTTAAGTAAAATATTACACCAATAAATTGTAAGTACTGCAGTTGATTCGAGTCAAACTTTTTACTTTCTAAGTCTAATAACTTATCGTTAGAATCTTTATAATTCGCAGGTCTTGAATATTTTATTTGTGAATTTCAAAGTGCTAATTTTGAAAAATTTTACATGCCGCATTTTAGTCCGAATTAGGTACAAAGGACTCTCGCTGACCAGGCTCGGCGGCAGCGGTTCGGCTGAGTGAGGGGAAACCGCGTACACGGAAAAAATTTATCCGTAAATAAGTCACGAACTAGTAGCTAGGTCTCGGATATGAGAAAAATTCATCGGATATTGCTGTATTTTCGTAAATAATCTGAAAACTTTGAGAAAGAATTGACGAACTCGATGTGAAAATTCTAAAACGGTTCATCACTTTTTTTGCGTGAATAATTACGAAAATATTACGAGTGATTGGGAAAAGATTCTCAGAGCACTCACGAGCGTGCCCGACAAATCTGGGAACTGGAAAGTAGGTTCGCCTGCACGTGGCCCGCACACACGCGGTGAGTGTGTGCGCTCGTATGTGTGCTTCGAGCTTGTCGGATGAGTGGCTAGAAGTTTCGCAATACCTATTTTGTTTGGCCTCGATGGCTGCGCGTGTTTACGCATTCCTGGTTTATGTTTAGAAACTGGTGAGTAAGCAGTCTTTGAGGGTTCGAATCTTCTGAGTTGCGAATTTATAAATTAAAATAAATTAAATCGCACAGATAAAATTTTTCCTCTTTATATTTCAGTCTGAAATTTTCAGGAACTGTTCGTAGAAAATTCGAATTGTTCGTCAAAAACTATGAAATTTTTCGAACATTTCACATAGAAATAAGGATGTAATCTTTCATTTTTGTATCTCGTATCCGAGACCTAGCTACAAGTTCGTGACTTTTTCACGGATAAATTTTTTCCGTGTAGTGGGGGAACCGTATGCAGCTAACTGGGGCGGAATTTTCATCTGCCCCAAAAAAATTTCAGCAAGGTAGGAATCGGCTAATTGTTATATTATATGACCTCAAATAAGGCCTACTTAAAAAGGTAAGATAAATTAATTTCCTTCTACCTGTTTAGACATTCATTATAATGTGTGTACATTTTTGAGTTGGAAGTTTCCGATATGCCCATAGTGCTTTCTAAAAGCGTAATAAGTAAATGATCAAATTAAAAAAATATGCAGCAAATGCGCATCAATAAAATGTAAGTATTTACCATTTATCTTAACTTCTCTTACCTAAAGCAACGTTAAAAGAAAAATTTAACAAATAGGGGCCAATTTGAAATTCGCCTCCATCAAGTTCTTTTTCCATTTTTTCTGTCATTGATTTAGCATGTTTATCGAAAATATGCAAAAATGTTCGTAGAGTTTGAGGATTAAAAGCAGGTTGAATCAATTTACGATGAGCTCGCCATATTGGAACTAATTGACAAACAATGTAAAAGTATTAGAATTTTGAATATTAATTAATTAATTTGAGCACATTGATATTTTTCAAAACATTTTTCATCTCCATTCTATCTATAATGAAATAGTTAGATGAGAAAAGATGTTTAGAAACCGATGTTGTTTTTCTGAGTGATATAATATATAAAAAATATATAATATTTAAGTTCGTAAAATGACATACTTCAGACCAAAGAGATTCGTTTGTTGGATCCTTTATTCCATCGACGTTTCGAAAACGTAAATTTTTCCTCATCAAGATAACAAAATTAAGTAGAGAAGTTTATAAACATCATCATCATAATTTAAAAAGTTCCAATTTCTCCTTTTCCATTTTTCTATAAAACAATTATGAAACAAATTTGGTATAAGAATATTTTAATTAAATGTAAGAGTAACCCATAAGTGAAAAAGTGAGGTTAAGAATTGTAATTAATGTATCTACCTTCTGCATCTTCTTTTCCAGTTATATTTTTACTTAAAAATGGTTTAATTCATGTTGCTTTTTCAAAAGTTATTAAAAAATTGTAAAATTATAATTCAAAAATTAATAATTTAGTCAAAAACTTAGAGTATAAGTCAGAAACAAAACAGACGCTTTGCTCCATTTTTCAAAAGAGAAAAAGAGAAAGAGAAACATTAACAAAGACAGAAATAGCAATGCCGTATCATCAATTTACATCAAACGGTACTATAATTTCTAAATAATTCTAATAACTAAAATTAAATGAAAGAATTAGAAAATTAAAAAAATTATTAACAATCTTTGAAGGATTGAAATGTTACCTACTGCTGTTGATAATTAATTAAATATAAACATAAAGTCATAGCTAAATACCAGGTTGAAACTGGACATTTAATTGATTGGGATAATGTTGTACATCATGAACCTAATGAATTTAAAAGACTGATAGCAGAAATGTTTTTTATTAAGAAAAATAGTAATAAATGCTTAAATATAATTTCAGATCTCAATGATTGCAGTCCCATATATAATATAAACTTGAATTCTTTAATTTAAAAATTAATAAAATTTGAATTTTGTAACTAATTGAAATAAAAATAATATAAAATTAATTTTTTTAAATTAAAAAATGTTTAACTAATGAAATAATTGTTTTTATTGTAATGTTTTCCAACTTTTAATTTAACAAAAACAAATTTAACCAAATTTTATATTTTTCTATTTTTTAAATTGCAACAATAGATAACTTAGATTGTGAATAATTGATCTTCTAAAATTTTTCAATTTGGTGAATTTTTATTTAAATTCTTTATATTATTGTAATTTTTTATTTATATTTAATTAACTTTTAACAGCAGTAGGTAACATTCCAATCCTTTAATGATTGTTAATAATTTTTTTAATTTCCTAATTTTTTAATTTAATTTTAGTTATTAGAATTATTTAGAAATTATAGTAGGAATTTCAAAATTTTCAAGAAATCCTCACATGTTAAAGCTTTTCGCAAATTGCCAGGGATTAAAAATTATAATATTGCATTGACGCGTCATTTTCAAAGACTCCTAAATGCATCTTAAATTCTCCTTAAACTTATAATATTGCAGTTCAATTATTATAACTATTTTAATATTTCAACCAGGAGCAAATTTCATCTATATCTATATATAACTCTTTTTCAAATTAAAAAAAAAAAAAAAAAAAAAAAAAAAAAAAGGCTTCTGTTTTAGAGGTAGGCCAGGATTCGGCTTTGGGCACATATTAACTCCTATCAAATACAACGCTGCTGAAGGCTGGTAACCTTCTCAGCATAAATCACCAACCAATTGAGACTCTCGGTTTCCTTTCTCTGTCCTCACCGCCCCCCCCCCCCCCCCCCAGAAGTAACAGAAGTATTGGTGGGACTGACGTTACAGATAGACTATCCACCGTACGACGAATAATCACTTAAATTGGACATGATTTCGGCTCGCAAAACAAATTTCGCGCATAAAGGTGATAGTTGGGTGTACAATCTAAACATGAATAATACAAACAATAAAGTAGCCTCGGAATGGACTGAAACTTGGATTCATGAAATGCATACACACGGTAAACGTAAAGCTCGAGCTTCAGGCGATGAATGGAGACTGGGTGTCTGGAATGCTAGAGGAGTGAATGACCTTAAAATAAGAGAACTACGAGAAACTATGCATGCAAGGAAACTAGATATTTTATGTGTACCTGAGACGAAGAAAAAGGGTTGCGAAAGTAGAAACACAGAAAATGGGGTGTTGAAAGGCGGTTTTGAAATATGGTCAGGAGTAGGTAGTGAATCAAATCGTAGTCAAGGGATCGGTTTAATTATGAATAAAAAAGCAAGACAGCATCTCAAAGATCATGATTTTGTATCTCCCAGATTGTTGTGGGCTAGAATGAAGGTTGGAATCAGAAGGTTATTTATCATAGCGTGCTACGCCCCAGTTGACAGTGAGCCGCGAGAAGTCAAAGACGCTTTCTGGGACACTTTAAATGACACAATAAGTACTTGCGATCAAGGTGAAAGAATAATTCTGCTAGGAGATATGAACGGATGGGTCGGCGTTCAACGTCAGGATACAGATACAGAAAGGGTACTAGGTAAATTTGGGGATCCAAGAAAAAATTACAACGGGGAAAAATTAGTTAGCTTATGCTTAGAAAAGGGCCTATTTATTACCAATACTTGGTTTAGAACTAAAATGATCCACACGTACACTTGGTGTAAAGGAAATAACCGCAGTGTAATTGACTTCGTTATTGCGGATGAAAGACTAAGAGAACTATTCAAAGATACAAGAGTCATGAGGGGTTCCGAATGCAATACTGATCATTATCTTTTAATCTCTAAAATAAACTTAGGCCGGGGATGGAAAAGAAAGAGAACAGAAAAAACGAAACAAACTCGAATAAAGATTGAAAATTTACAGAAACCGGAAGTGCGAATAAAGTTTCAAAATAAGTTAAGCGAACGCATAGATAGGGCAACTTGGGAAGCGCTTACGAGCAATAAAGATATAGAGGGCGCGTGGGCTTTATTACGGGATATCATTGTTAAAACTGCAATTAAAGTGTGTGGTACGGCAGTGGTAGGAAGAAAGTCTGGTGATGCGTGGTGGAATGATGAAATTCAAGCAGCCCAGCAAGAAAAGAAAAAAGCGCACAAGAGAACATTAAACATGACAGGTCTTAGCGATGAGGAGAGAAATAGACTCAAAAATGATTACAAAGACAAAAAGAGGAAAATGAAACGACTAGTCAAGTAGAGTAAAGAGAAAATCAGAACAGAAAAAGAGAACAAAATACAGAACTACTTTGAAGGAATTATGAAACTATTATATAAACAGTTGAAGGAAAGTAAGAGTACAGAGCTTGCCAGCATGAGAAACAGAAAAGGTGAAATGCTATATGATATAGACGAGATAGTAGACGCTTTAAAAGACTCTTTTAAAGAACTATTAGGAGGTGAAGATATAGGACAACAAAACTGCGACATAGAACATAATGCATTAGAAAACCCAATTGAAAAAGTCTGTGTCACTGAGGTCCGAGACATAATTAAGAACATGAAAAACGGTAAGGCTGCTGGCATAGACAGTATTAGTGCTGAAATGCTCAAATACGGTGTCGAGTACATACCTCACAGGTTGTGCGAATTAATAAATTTATGTATCGAGACGGGGAAAGTCCCAGACGATTGGAAAAAAGCGATTATCGTACCAATATACAAAAGAAAGGGAGATAAAAACAACTGCAGTAATTACAGAGGTATCAGCCTACTAAGTACCGTAAGTAAAATATACTCAAAAATACTTATTCGTAGGGTAATGGAAATCACAGAAGAAAAGATATGGGAATTCCAAAGTGGTTTTATGCCAGGAAGATCATGTACAGATCAGATATTTAGCCTAAGACAGATCACAGAAAAAAGCTTGAGAGTAGGAAAGAAAGTTTTCTGTGCATTTATTGACCTAGAAAAAGCATTCGACACGGTAAATAGAAGTAAACTTTGGGAAGTTCTTAAAGAGTACGGAGTAAATGGAGGGCTCCTGCAAGCAATAAAAACAATATATACAGGTAGTAAAGCGAGCGTAAGGGTAAACGGGAAACTGAGTGACTGGTTCGATATTACGCAAGGCGTGAAACAAGGATGCGTTATGTCCTCGTGGCTATTTATCATATTCATGGATAAGTGTCTAAGAACTGCACTCTTTGACGAAGAAGGTGTAGATCTCCAAACAGTTAAGGTACGTGGGTTAGCTTTCGCAGATGACAAGATTGTTATGGCAGAATCAGTCGAGGACTTGCAAAGAATGTTGAATAAACTTCATACAAGCATGAAGGACATGGGACTCAAAATTAACGTAAATAAAACAAAAATCATGGTGTTTGAGGGAAAGAGTGAGAAAACAATGTGCAACATTGTCCTAAATGATGAGAGATTAGAACAAGTTGACAAGTACGTATACCTAGGTAGTCTATTCACTAGCGACGGAAAAATAGATGGGGAGTTAGATAGGCGCATGAATAAGGTAAACAGGTTATCGGTAGAGCAGGGTCCATCCTAACAAATAAAAACATATCAAAAAAAGCTAAAATGGCCATACAAAATTCTATATTCGTACCGACTGTACTATACGGTAGCAAAACATGGACCTGTCAAGAAAAGGACAGGAGTAAAATTAACGCGATCGGCATGAAACCTCTGCGCATAATATGCGGGAAAACACTGATGGACAAAGTCCGAAACGAGACAATCCTCAAAGAATGTGGTGCAAACGAGACAATAGTTGACACATGGGAAAGAAATCAGTTAAGATGGTTCGGACATCTTGAAAGAATGAAAGATGAACGACTGACCAAACAAGTGTATAAAGGTAAAGTAAATGGCAGAATGCCCAGAGGTAGACCGCCGAAAGAATGGTTAGAATCTGTAAATGAGACATTAATCCGTAGAGACATAAGAAGCCATAGAAACACAAGAGCTTGCATGAAAAAATGCATGGACGTGAAGGAAGCTAGAGTAGTCTGCCAGGACAGAAAAGGGTGGCGACAAATAGTTTGTAAACAGAGTGACAATAGAATGAATGAAGCCTGAAACAAAGACCTTGGAATCTAATGGGCCCAAGTGGGGAACCATACATAACAATTTTGTGAGGCTCTTCACTTGGGGTGATCGCTAGAGAGATTGATCAGCAACCTGGGTCGGAGCAGTGTTGCGGAATAAACGTGTCATTTAAATAAATAACAAGAGAATTCCAGATCAATCTAAAATATATATACCTAACACTTATATACCTATCTACCTCATACCTATATACCTACCTACCTTATACCTATATAACCATATGCACACTACTATTCTCCAACCGAGCAAGTCACGCCTACCCCGAAAGGGAAATGGCTTAATGGTATAATAAAATAATAAAAGTACCTTTTGATGTGAATTGATGATACGGCATTGCTATTTCTGTCTTAATTAATGTTTCTCTTTCTCTTTTGAAAAATGGAGCAAAACATCTGTTTTGTTTCTGACCTATACTCTACGTTTTTGACTAAATTATTAATTTTTGAATTATAATTTGACAATTTTTTAATAACTTTTCAAGAAGCAACATGAATTAAACCATTTTTAAGTAAAAATATAACTGGAAAAGAAGATGTAGAAGGTAAATACATTAATTACAATTCTTAACCTCACTTTTTCACTCATGGGTTACACTTACATTTAATTAAAATATTCTTATACCAAATTTGTTTTATAATTGTTCTATAGGAAAATGGAAAAGGAGAAATTTGAACTTTTTGAATTATGATGATGATGTTTATAAACTTCTCTACTTAATTTTCTTATGCTGATGAGGAAAACTTTACGTTTTCGAAACGTCGATGGAATAAAGGATCCAACAAACGAATCTCTTTGGTCTGAAGTATGTTATTTTACCAACTTAAATATTATATATTTTTTACACATAATGAAATAATACAATTTTTGCAATATTATTTTTAAATAATTCAAATTTCTGTCAAATGACGTCTAATTGAACGGTTTTTGGTGAATTGGTTTTTTTTTTCAATTTTTTTATATATTGACTGTCTCAATCTCATGGTGGCCATAGGTAAGGGAAAATCAGAGAATTTCAGGAAATATTATTGGTCAAGGCAGGCCAGGAAAAAGACAGGGTTTTAAAAAAAAATCTTGAATACGTCAGGGAATTTCAATCCAAAGAACTTTGAATAACTGTCAAGGATGATAAAATTTAAGTTGGAATTGTTTTATTCTGTTCATAAAAGATTATATTATACGATCATTTTTTTTAATGAAATTTGTACTGTTTTTGTATACATTGAATAGAAAAAAAAAATTAAACAATAATAATTGAAACTAAGGGTGAATGAAAAATTGTTTAATTTGAGAATAAAGAATTTGTTAACGAAAATAAACAAATTTACATTTAGCAATATATTTAAACTAAGTTTTAACTGATTTTTTAAATTGTTATTCAAGTAGATATAATAAATTTATACATTTAGAACTTATGCATTAAATCTGAACTTAAAAATTTATTGAAGAAAATGCAACGACTGCTTGTTTTAAGATTAAGAAAGGTTAAAAAATCAACTATTTTGCAGAAGATTGTTCTTTTGACTTGCAAGTTCAACAATTTGTATGAACTTTTTTTTCTTGACTGAAAAATCTTTATTTCTTGGAAAATTCGTCGTTTTGTTTGAAAAATTCATAATTTCAGTTTCAAATTTATTTCTTTTGTCGAAAATTTGACTATTCTGTTGAAAATTGTTTTTTTTTTCTGTTGAAAATTAATTTTTTTACTGAAAATTTTTCCTTTCGATTTTTGGTTGAAAATTGACCGTTTTTCGTTGAAAATTCATGTGTTTGAACTTTAAACTATTTTGTTGAAAATACTTCTCTGTTGTTGTTGAAATATCAACTATTGCATTTTTCGTTGAAAGATGATTTTTTTTTTAATTCAACTGTTTTCTAAAAAATTCGACTTTTTGTTTCGAAATTCATCTTTCATCTTTCTTCGTCATCTGAAAAACTCAGTTAATTGATTGACAATGAAACGGTTTTTGTTTAAAGCTAAATTTATTTGGTTTGAAAATTTGACCATTTTGTTGAAAATTCATCTTTGTAGAATTAATAACTCAACTATTTTTGGGTTGAAAATTTATCTTTTAGGGTAGTAAAATCATCTTTTTTGGTTGAAATAAATGAACAAATATATTTTGATTTTTTGAATTCTAATCTAAAATGCAATTGTTTCATATCGTTGCGATATTGAACTTTACTATCTGGATATTAAATTTTTATATCAAGATTTTGCATCTAAATATCTAGATCATTATAGTGCAGTTTTTGTGCCACCTTGAATGTTAATTAGCGAAGAGTCAGCTACTAATTTACTTCAGAAAAAATGTTCTACCAATTATTTTTTGTTTTTCACAATTTCTTCAAGTTATTTTCACATTTACACTATACAGTTTGAAGTTACAAAAAGTTCAAAAAGACAAAAAGTTCGTCTATGCTTTTATATCAATATTTTGACTTGCCTTTCAATTTGTCGTCAAATCTAGAAAAATAAAATCTGATGATTATAAAATGTAAATATATTTTTAAATTGTTTGGACGTTAATTTTTATGAAAAATATAATTATATTTATTTGTATACTATTTACATTTACGGGAATTACCTGGAGCAAGAATCAGAGAATTACCCAACCAGGGCCGAGCGAATTTGTATATAAAAGCTTTCCCCATGCTTTTTGGACTTGTTAAAAGAGTCTTGAAATAATAATTTAAAAATTAATCAAAAATAAATTATAAATTGTTCAACTTCATATTTACTTTTAGTTGATTAGGTTCGGAAATTAGAACAAACAATTGATTGCCCAGCCACACGCGACATGGCGATGCATATCGTTGAAGAATATCCAATATTGCATTATGCGCAGCTGAAACAAAAAAAATATTTTGGGGCTTCATTTTTGGTTAATATTTGACATTGTATGCCTGAAATATATATAAAAATATATAGCATATATATATAACAATACATATAATATATATAAATATATAATAATATATAATTTGCGGCTCGACGAGCCGCACAAATTTTATCCAGAAAATTTTTTTGAATAAAATTGATAGTTATTTAAGTAAAAATGGAAAACCGGAAATTTTAATTGTACACAAATCAATGACTTTTTAAACTAAACTCGCGAAAACTCGGCTTCTGCTCTACAAAATGTACTCGGTTTTTTTTTTGCCAAATAGGAAAACCTCTGACGATGACCCCTACGGTGGTCCAAAAATACAATGGAAAAATTTTTTTCGAATTTTTATGGGGACACCCCAGAAATTTGTTTGAATTTACACAAAAATAAATCCATTTAAAAAAAAATTATATTTAAAGGTGCCGCAAGCCCCATGAAGTTCAACACGTATTTCCCATAAGAAAAAAAGAAGTTTATGTAAATCTTATTCAGAATCCTCAATATTATCTCAATCGAGATGAAACTCAACATTTTTCTTCACAATTAGCCGTAGAATACGAATAAAATATCACTTTTCAAATATCAACACCATAAGTATGTTTTATAGGGTCCCAAAGAAACCCCATAAGTGAAAAAATGGGTTTTGCGAGTTTTTCGCGGTAATTATTACTTTTTTTGCGGTTTTTTCGATGAACATTGTTTCTGGCACATGAAAAACCACTTTATACTGATAATTAAATGTTCACATAAATTTTTTAAACAATTTATTATTGTTTTTAGCAATTTTCTCATGGAATGGAGTTAGAAAGACGCGGTTTTTTCAGAAATTTCCCACTTGTTGTCCAATTTTCAATTAGAGGGAAGTAATAGTTCATAAATGTTAACAGGAGTGATTGTTTAAACAATTTATTATTAATGTTGATAATATTCTCTTAGAAAAATGCTACGAAATTGCAGTTTGAAAAATAGTCACTTTTAGTCAAATTTTCAATTAAGATAAGTTAAGTCATTAATAAGAGTCAAACAAATTAATTGTTTAAACAATTTATTATAATTATTATTAATATTATATTTGAATAATGCTAGAAAGATGCAGTTTTTTTTTAATTTCTGGCTTTTTGTCCAATTTTCATTTGGAGTGAAGTGATAATGAATTCAAGTTAACAGAATAATTGTTTAAACAATTTATTATCATTGTTAATAATATTCTCTTTGCTTAATTGGTAGAATGTTGCGGTTTTTTCCTGAAATTTTTAACTGTTTGTCTATTTTTCATTAGGCGTGACTTAATAATTAATGAGATTCAGCAAAAATAATTGTTTAAACAAATTATTATTGTTTATGACTATCTTCATCTATATCAGTGCCTCATAGTTGCGCTTGTTCGGCAATTTTTACCTTTCTGTCCTTTTTTCAGTTAGTGAGGTAGTAATTAATTAAAGTTAACAAAAGAGTTGTTTAAACAATTTAATATTTTTTATAACTATCTTTTCTTAGATAAGTGCTAGAAAGAGGCGGTTTTTTTTCTAAAATCTTTAACTTTGCATCGTCTTTTTATTTATGAACAAATAATAAGTCAACCACAACAAAAATTATTTTTCGAATGGTATTGCTGTTTTAAGTGAATTATTTTTTCTCTTTTCCCAATGCAAAAAAAAATTAATTCAAAGAAAAAAAGTTATTTTACACAAGAGGCAAAAACAAAGATAAGAATATTTAGGAATAGGTGGAAGGACTAGGTCTTTAAATGACTTGTAAAAGTTTTTTTTTTTGGATTACAACAAGAAGTTTATTGCAAAGCGTAAAAGAAAAACTTGGAATTGCAAATCTCTAATGTTTATTTATTAATTGTTAGTAATTAAGCAGGCGAAGCAAAGTGAAAGATTTGAGAAAAAACCGCCACTTTCTAGCACTTATCTAAGAAAAGATAGTCATAAACAATATTAAATTGTTTCAACAACTGTTTTGTTAACTTTAATTAATTGTTACCTCACTAAGTAAAAAAAGGACAGAAAGGTAAAAATTGCCGAAAAACCGCAACTATCAGGCATTGATATATAAGAAGATCCCAGCTAACCTGTTACCATCGTGAAAGGTTCCTGAATGATCACATGTTATCAGAGGAATTGTTACTTG
>CAKNYM010051535.1:0-12713 GCA_932195095.1 Andricus curvator
TTTGGGGAAATAACTTATTTCCTATGCATATCTGGTAAAAATTGCCGTATAATTAATTAAAGAAGACCTAATTTTGAATAGATTTAAAAAAAAAACATTGCTCTAGCTCTAATAGAACCAAAATTATGGCCTTCTGAATATGGCCCTTTGTTATGAAATTTTGTTCAACATCAATTTTTTAAATAAAAGTTATCGTTTTCCAAAAGAACTCATTTCCCGAGCAATTCAGAAGAAGGTTGCCACCAGATAGGTTGAAGAAAATTACGCTTTTTATGGAATTATGTTGACATTTTTTTTTTAATTTTTCGTTCCTGGAGGATGAGACCTGGAAAAATGTTTTATCATATTGTGTATCTTGCGCTCCAGAAACGAAACATTTAAAAACACAATGTTAAACAAAATTTAATGAAAATTGAGTCCTCTTTAACTTATTTGGTGGCAGAATTCATGTCCTCTGATTTGTTTCAGAATTAAAAAAAAATATTTAGAGGTCGCTCAAGGCTATTTTAGAGGATAAATGGCTATTCTTCGTCAAATTGACGCTATTCATTGATTATTCATTTCTGACGCGTATGAATTATGTTCTTTACAATTCAATATTGCACTCAGATTTTTTTCAGATTTTTACACTGACATTCAAAGGTCGCTCAAGGTCATTTGAGGGCAAAAATGGCTATTCATAATTGAATTGACGCTATTTTTTGATTATTCATTTCTGACGCGTATGAATTTTGTTGTTCACAAGTCAATATTGCACTCAGATTTTTACAATGACATTCAAAGGTGGCTCAAGGTTATTTTCTTAATGAAATTTTGATTCAATGAAATTTTCTCTAGTTTTTTTTTATAGAGAAGCAGTGTCAATTTATTCATGTCGGCAAAAAAAAATTAGTTAAGTTGTTCGATAAATGTTTATCATATTATTTTAAGGACATTCAAGGTCATTTAGCAAAAATGAGCTTTTTGTAAATTGTGATAATGAAAAAACAGTGCTCACACTTGCATATTAGATGATAGTTTATAGTTAGATCAGTTTTCCTCTTTCTTTTCTAAAAGGCAAATCATTACCCCTTCTTTTGCACTTATGATAATTAATTCTTCGTAATTAAAATTTGAGTATGAAACTTGATCATATATTAATAAAGCTGCGATCTCCTACTATTTTTAGCGTTTTCTATTTTTAATTTAAAGCAAAATTTAAAAAAATAACTACCATGAAAAAGAAAAAGTTTTTGAATTACCATTTCTCGTAAAATGACCTTGGATGACCTTAATGTAATATGACACGCGGTTATTAAACATTTTGATTAATTTTTTTGCCGCAATGAATAAATTGACACTGTTTTACAAAAAAGAACTAGAGAAAATTTAATTTAATCAACATTTTATTGAAAAAATGACCTTGAGTCACCTTTAAATGCCATTGTAAAAGACTGAAAAAAATCTGAGTGCAATATTGAATTGTAAAGAACAAAATTCTTGCGCGTCAGAAATGAATAATCAATAAATAGCGTCAATTCAATTAATAATGGCTATTTTTGCCCTAAAATGGCCTTGAAGGACCTTTAATTGTATTGTAAAAATCTGACAAAAATCTAAGTGCAATATTGAATTGTATAGAACAAAATTCTTGCGCGCCAGAAATGAATAATCAATAAATAGCGTCAGTTTAATTAAGAATAGCCATTTTTGCCCTCAAATGGCCTTGAGCGACCTTTGAATGCTATTGTAAAAATCTGAAAAAAATCTGAGTGTAATATTGGATTGTAAAGAACACAATTCATGTGCCCCAGAAGTAAATAATCAATAAATATCGTCAATTTAATGAAGAATAGCCATTCCTGCATTAAAATGCCCTCGAGCGACCTTTGAATGTTATTGTAAAAATCTGAAAAAAATCTCAGTGCAATATTGAATTTTAAAGAACACAATTCATACGCGCCAGAAATGAATAATCAATTAATAGCGTCAATTTAATCAGGAATGAGCATTTTTGCCCTAAAATGGCTTCGAGCGACCTCTCAATATTTTTTTAAAATTCTGAAACAAATCAGAGGTCATTTCCTCGGCACAATGAACAATTTGTAGGCGTGCCAGGTTGAATTTGAAAAAAAATCACCCTACTACATATATACATAAATACAGACACATTCGCAAAAACCTGTTTTTTGGGTTCAGCGGCTTTCAAAACGTGAACGTTTGACAAAACCGGGGGGGGGGGGGGGTCAAATTTTACACAAATATAATACCTTATGTGATGCTGTACATTTTTTTACAGAATAGTACATATTTTAACAAAAAATTACAGTTGTAGAAATGTTGTGCTTTCTTTTCAAAATTTTTTCCACCAGGGCTACACCACTGCTAAATAGTGAACCTTAATGTTAGACAGGAGTCTGAGGATTGAAGGTGATGTAAGTATAAAAAAGTAAAAAAATGAAGTGCTGCAGCCTTCACCTTCGATTGTGTGAGAAATCAGGACGGAATTTTAGTAATGCCTATATAAAAAGTTAACTTGAATCGCGTACTTTATGGCGGTTGTGAAGCTACGTGGCCAAGAGCACGTGCTCGTGCGTGTAATGCCACCAGGCTCAACTTCCATTAGCCTTACTCCCACAAAATCGCAGAAAAGTGAATTTACGGTGGAGCGTGAAATCCGGAAACGTCACATTATTTTTAGGCATTGAGAAACGATGGGGAAAACCTACTTCCTTGGACTGACCTACTTCCTTCTTAAACTATATCAAATATTCCACACCATATACGGATCAAATATTTAGCTTAAGACAGATCACAGAAAAAAGTTTGAAGGTAGGAAAGAAAGTCTTTTGTGCGTTTGTTGACCTAGAAAAAGCATTTGACAAGGTGGATAGAAGTAAACTTTGGGAAGTCCTCAAAGAGTACGGAGTCAATGGATGGCTCCTACAAGCAATAAAAACAATATATGTTGGTAGCAAGGGTTAATGGGAAACTGAGTGACTGATTCGATATTATGCAAGGCGTTAAAGAAGGATGCGTTGTGCCCTCATGGCTATTTATCATATTTATGGACAATATCTCGAGAAAGTGAGGGTACGTGAGTTAGCTTTCGCAGATGACAAGGTTGTTATAGCAGAATCAATCGAAGACTTGCAAAGAATGTTGAGCAAACTAAATACAAGCATGAAGAACATGGGCCTAAAAATTAACGTAAATAAAACAAAAAGTCGTCCAAGAATGGCCCTCTTCGACGAAGAAAGTGTAGATCTCGAGACAGTGAAGGTACGTGGGTTAGCTTTCGCAGATGACAATGCTGTTATAGCAGAATCAATCGAAGACTTGCAAAGAATGTTGAGCAAACTAAATACAAGCATGAAGAACATGGGCCTAAAAATTAACGTAAATAAAACAAAAATCGTCTAAGAATGGCCCTCTTCGACGAAGAAAGTGTAGATCTCGAGACAGTGAGGGTACGTGGGTTAGCTTTCGCAGATGACAAGGTTTTTGTAGCAGAATCAATCGAAGACTTGCAAAGAATGTTGAGCAAACTAAATACAAGCATGAAGAACATGGGCCTCAAAATTAACGTAAATAAAACAAAAATCATAGTGTTTGAAGGAAAAGGTGAGAAAACAATGTGCAACATTGTCCTAAATGATGAGAGAATAGAACAAGTTGATAAGTACGTATATCTGGGTAGCCTATTCATCAGTGACGAAAAGATAGATGGGGAGTTAGATAGACGCATAAATGAGGGTAAGAAGGTTATCGGTGGGACAGAGTCCATTATCAGAAGTATAAATATATCAAATAAAGCTAAAATGGCGATATATCATTCTATACTCGTACCAACTGTGCTATACGGTAGCGAGACTGATGGACAAAGTGAGAAACGAAATAATCCTCAAAGAATGTGGTGCAAAAGAGACAATAGTTAACACGTGGGAAAGAAATCAGTTAGGATGGTTCGGAAATATTGAAAGAATGAAAGATGAACGTCTAACGAAGCAAGTGTATAAAGTTAAAGTAAATGGCAGTATGCCCAGAGGCAGACCGCGGAAAGAATGGTTAGAATTTGTGAATGAGACCTTAACCCGAAAAGACATAAGAAGCCATAGAAACAGGAGACCTTGCATGAAAAAATGCATGGACGTGAAGGAAGTTAGAGAAGTATGCCAGGACAGAAAAGTGTGGCGACAAATAGTTTATGAAAAGAATGTGGGTAGAGTGCATGACGCCTAAAACAAAAGACCTTGGATACTAATGGGCCCGAGTGGGGAACCTCACATAACAACCTTCTGAAGCTCTTCACTTGGGGTGATCGCTAGAGAGATTGATCAGCAACCTGGGTCGGAGCAGTGTTGCGGAAAGAACGTATTATTTAAATAAATAACACGACAATTCTAGATCAATCTAAAAAATCTATACCTCCTTCCCAACACTACTATTTTCAAACGGACCGAGTACGCCTACCCCGAAAAGGAAATGGCTTGATGGAATAATAATAATAATAATAAAAATTCCAGAGACGGCGAAGCCTTTTTTTCTAGGTGGGGGTAGGGGCATAGACGTATAATATTAAATGGCACAATTTCTACATAGTATAATAATATTATACTATGTGAAAAGTTTTCATAAATAATAAAAAAAAAAACAATAGTAAATAATAAATAATAATAAATAATGAATACAGGTGTAAAATTCATATTGCCAAAGATTTCACAAAGCTTTCAAATATTTCGCAAAGATTTTAAATATTTGGCAAAGATTTCACAAATTTTTCAAATATTACCAAATATTTCAAAAATAATTTAAATATTTCGCGAAGATTTAAACGATTTTCCAAAGATTAACAAAATTTCCCAAATATTTCGCAAAGATTTCGGATAAATTTAAAAGATTTCTCAAAAATTTCCGATAGATTTCAAAAAGTGCACGAAGATTTCACAAAGATTTCAATAATTTCACAAATATTATCAGATATTTCAAAAATATTTTAAATGTTACGCAAAGATTTATAAAGATTTTACAAAGATTCTAATGATTTCCCAAAGATATCAAAGATTTCACAGAGACTTCAAATATTTCGCAAAGATTTCAGATACATTTCAAAGATTGCACGAAAATTTTAACGATTTTCCAAAGATTTCATAAAGATTTTAAAGATTTCGGATACATAAAAAAAATTTCACAAAGCCTTCAATGATTTCGTAAAGATTTCAGTCTAGTGGAATATTTATTAAAATTGCTCAATTAATTTTCAATTTTTCAAACAAATGGAATTTGTGTAAATAATTTTTTTTCGAAAATTCGTTTTTGTCCTAAAAATTATTACTATTGGTCTAGTCGAATATTTATTAACAATGATTTATTCATTTTTGATTATTTAAACAAATGGAATTTGTTTAAATAATTTTCTTTTGAAATTTTTTGTTATTAAAGTTCATTATTATTTCTTCAGTGGAATGTTTATCAACATTTGTTAATTAATTTGCAAATTTTCAAACAAATTCCATTTATTTACATAATTTTTCCTGAATATTTATTTTTTTTTAAGAAATAAGGGGTTTTTGTCTAAAAATTCGTCGAACTGGCAGTTTATTATCTTTGGTAACATAAATTATAACACAAATTCCAATTGTTCAAATAATTGAAAATTAATAAATTGTTGTTAATAAATATTTCACTAGACCAATAGTAATAATGTTTAGGGGAAAAACGAATTTTTGAAAAAAAAATCATTTAAACAAATTCCGTTTGCTTAAATAATTGAAAATTAATTAAGCAATTTTAATCAATATTCCACTAGACCCGTATAAATAATTTTAGGTAAAAAAAGACGAGAATACAGTGCACAAAAGGTCGCTTTTATTTAGAATTGATATTTTTGATTTTAATTTAAATTTTAATTTACATGGGAATCTTCAAGTCAAAAGCGGCAGCAGTTAAAATCAAAACAAAAAAGAAGAAAAAAAAATTTGGCATCTTCCAACTGAAGCAGAGCTTAAAATATTAATTTTGATCAAGTAGTTGTATTTTTAACCAAAAAATATAACATTTCGACCAAAAGAGATATATTTTGGAAATAAAAAGACAAATTTTCAACCAAAAAAGATTAATTTTCTAATAAAGCTAAAACAGTTAAACTTTCAGTTAAAAAAAATTCTCAAAAAAGAGAAGGAATTTTCAATAAAATAGTTAAATTTCCAACTTAGGAGATACATTTTTAACTAAAATTATGAATTTTTAACCAAAAAAAATCCATCTTCAATAAATTAGTTAAACATTTACCCAAATAATTGAATTTTCAACTAAAAAAGAGAAATTTCGAACCAAAAATGAAATGGTTAAATTCTGAACGAAATAAATTGAAATTTAAAAAAAATATAATAGTTGATGTTTCTACAATTTTTTTATTTTATTTGAAACGTAAAAAAATTGAATTCTGAACAAAAATAGATTAATTTTCAAGCAAAAAGTTGAATTTTTAACGAACAAAGATGACATTTTCAACAAAGGAGTTGAATTTACAACCAAGAAAAATTTTTCAGTCAAGAAGGAAACAAACTTTTTACAAAGGTTTTGAATTTTCTACATAAGGGTTGAATTTTCTACCAAGAAGGATAATTTTTAAATAAAATTGATGAATTTTCATCAAAATAATTAAATTTTTAATGCAAAATTTGCATTTTTAATTAAAAAAGATAGCATTTCTATGCAAATAGACTAATTTTTAACAAAAGAGAGGTTATGCGATGATTCGGTCAACCAAGAAGGTTCCGTTTTTTCAGACAATATATTGGACCATATTTATATACAAACATTAAAATAAAAAGATAATTACAATTTTTTTTATTTTAATTTTTTCATAAATATGGATAATAGTCATGGTAAGTATATCTTTTTGGCTTGAAAATTCAACTCTTTTGGTAGATATTTCATCTCTATGGTTAAAAATCCAACAATTTTTGGTTGAAAGTTAATTCTTTTTGGCTAAAAAGTCTACTATCATAATTTTGATTGAGAATTCATCTTTTATTAAAATTTTTTACTATTTAGTTGAAGATTAACTTTTTTTGATGAAAATTAATATTCTCAGGTTGGAAATTCAACAGCTTTATTGAGAATTCGTCTTTTTGGGTTGAAAATTCCACTATTTTGGTAGAAAAGTCAACTATTTGGTTAAAAATGAACTTTTTTGATCAAAATTAATATTTGTTGGTTGAAAATTTAACTGGTTTGTAGAAAATTCAAAAGTTTGATTATAATTTTTTCTCTTGTGACTGAAGAATTTTTCTTGGTGGAAAATTCAACTTTTTTGTTGAAAATTCGTCTTTTTGGTAAAAATTTCATATTGCTTGGTTCAAGATGCAACTGTTTTGTCACAATTAATTCTGTTTTGGTTGAGCATTCAATTCTTTTGTTGAATATTAATTTCTTGGTGGTTGATATATCGACTATAACATTTTTCTCTCCGTAGCTGAGTGGGTAAGATCATCAGACCGGCAATCTGAAAGACTTGGGTTCGGATCCCAGCGGAGCTAGAGAGTCATGTTTTCAAAACTTAGAAATAAAAATCAGTATCAAACAAATATTAATTTGAGACGAGTAGACAAAAAAAAAATAACCATCAAATTATTTACGACATTCATGTGGTCAAAAACCATAAAATTAAAAAATATGACATTTTTTGTCCAGAATTCATATTTTTTGGGTCGAAAATTCAACTACGCGTGGTTGAAAGTTGAACTTCCTTGTTAAAAATCTTTTTTTGGTTTAAGATTCATAATTTTAGTTGAAGATTCATCATTTCTGTTAAAAATTCAAATGTTCAATTAAGAATGCAATTATTTTGTTAAAGAATTAACTGTTTTGTTGAAAATTTTCTTTTTTGGATAGAACTTTCATCCTTTTGTTTGGAAGCAAAGCTTTGTAGGTTGAAAATTCAACTATTTGGTTACAAATTCAACTATTTTGTTAAAAATTCGTCCCATTGCTTAAATGCTCAACTATTTGGTTGTAAATATAACTGTTTGGTTGATAATTAATTTTGTTTTTGTTGAAAATTCAACTATTCAATTGAAAATTCATCTTTGTCGGTCGAAAATTAAACTACGTGGTTGAAAATTCAACTATTTAGTCAAAAAGTCAACTGCTTTGTTGGAAATTCATCCATTTGGATTGAAAATTAATATTTTTTGGATTTAAAATTTATCTTTTGGAAGAACAGTTCTTCGTTGAAAATTCATCTTTCTTGGTTGAAAATTCATCTTTGTAGGGCGAAAATTCAACTATGTGGTTGAAAATTCGACTATTTTGTGAAAAAGTCAACTGCTTTGTCTAAAATTCGTCTACTATTTGAATCGAGACTTCATATCTTTTTGGATTGATAATTTGTCTGCTTGGAAGATAATTTCTTCGTTAAAAATTCATCTTTCTTGGTTGAAAATTCATCTTTGTTGGTCGAAAATTCAACTATGTTGTTGAAAATTCAACTATTTTGTTAAAAAGTCAACTGATTTCTTGGAAATTCATCTCTTTAGATTGAAATATCTTTTTTGGATTAAAAATGTATCTGTTTGGGAGAACATTTCTTTTTTGAAAATTCATCTTTGTAGTTTGAAAATTCAAATATGTTGTTGAAAATTCAACTATTTTGTTAAAAAGTCAACTGCTTTCTTGAAAATTCGTCTATTTAGATTGAAAGTTCATCTTTTTTGGATTGAAAATTTATCTGTTTGGGAGAAAAGTTCTTGGTTAAAAATTAAATTATTTCGTTAAAAATTTGCCCCATTACTTGAAAGTTTAATCTTAAAGAAAAAAAGTTTAAGTTTAGGTTTCTATTTAGTTGTCAATGCAACTGTTTGGTTCATAATTAATTATGTTGTTGTTGGAATTCAATTATTGGGTAGAAAATTCATCTTTGTAGGTCGAAAATTCAACTATGTGGTTGAAAATTTAACTATTTTATTAAAAATTCAACTGCTTTCTTGAAAATTTGTATATTTGGATTAAAAAGTTCTTGCATGAAAACTCTTTTTTTTTGTAGAAAATTCAACTATTTGGTTAAAAATTCAATTATTTTGTTGAAAATTTGTCCCAAAACTTAAAAGTTTAATTTTAATGAAAAAAAGTGTAAGTTTCTATTTAGCTGTAAATGCAACTGTTTGGTTGATAATTAATCTTGTTTTTGTTGAAATTCAACTATTGGGTAGAAAATTAATCTTTGTAGATCGAAAATTCAACTATGTAGCTGAAAATTCAATTATGTGGTTGAAAATTCAACTATGTGGTTGCAAATTTAACTATTTTATTAAAAATTCAACTTTTTTATTGAAAATTCGTCTATTTGAATTAAAAAGTTCTTGGTCGAAAATTCATCTTTTTTGGTAAGAAATTCAACTATTTGGTTAAAAATTCAATCATTCTGTTGAAAATTTGTCCTATTACTTGAAAGTTTTATTTAATAGACAAAAGATTTAAGTTTCTATTCAGTTGTAAATGTCACTGTTTGGTTGATAATTGTTTTTGTTGTTGTTGAAATTCAACTATTGGGTAGAAAATTCATCTTTGTAGGTCGAAAATTCAACTATGTGGTTAAAAATTCATCTATTTTATTAAAAATTCAACTGCTTTTTTGAAAATTCTTCTATTTGGATTAAAAAGTTCTTGGTTGAAAATTCATCTTTTTTGGTAGAAAATTCAACTATTTGGTTAAAAATTCAATTATTTTGTTGAAAATTTGTCCCATTACTTAAAAGTTTAATTTTAAAGAAAAAAAAGTTTAGGTTTAAGTTTCTTGTTGTTGCTGAAATTCAAGTATTGGGTAGAAAATTCAACTATGTGGTTGAAAATTAAACTATGTAGTTTAAATTCCAATTATGTGGTTGAAAATTCAACTATGTGTTTAAAAATTCTATTATTTTGTTGAAAATTCATCCCATTACTTGAAAGTTTAATTTAAAAAAAAGTTCGAGTTTAAGTTTCTATTTAGTTGTAAATGCAACTGTTTGGTTGATAATTAATTTTGCTGTTGTTGAAATTCAACTATTGGATAGAAAATTTATCTTTGTAGATCGAAAATTCAACTATGTGGTTGAAAATTGAACTATTTTATTAAAATTTCAATTATTTTGTTGAAAATTCGTCCCATCACTTGAAAGATTAATTTAAAAGACAAAATTTTTTAGTTTATATTTAGTTATAAATGCTACTGTTTGGTTGATAATCGTTTTTGTTGCTGTTGAAATTCAACTATTGGGTAGAAAATTCATCTTTGTATGTCGAAAATTCAACTATGTGGTTGAAAATTGTAGTTAAAAATTCAATTATGTGATTGAAAATTCAATTATATGGTTGAAAATTCTACTATTTGGTTGGAAATTCATCTATGTGTTAAAAAATTCTATTATTTTGTTAAAAATTCATCCCATTACTTGAAAGTTTAATTTTTAAAAAAAGTTGAGGTTTAAGTTTCTATTTAGTTGTAAATGCCACTGTTTGGTTGATGATTGTTTTTGTTGTTGTTCAAATTCAACTATTGGGTAGAAAATTCATCTTTGTAGATCGAAAATTCAACTATGTAGTTGAAAATTTAATTTTTGTATTAAAAATTCAACTGCTTTCTTGAAAATTCGTCTATTTGGATTAAAAAGTTCTTGGTTGAAAATTCATCTTTTTTGGTAGAAAGTTCAACTATTTGGTTGAAAATTCAATTATTTTGGTTTAAATTAGTCCCATTACTAAAAGTTTAATTTTAATGCAAAAAAGTTTAAGTTCTATTTAGTTGTAAATGCAACTGTTTGGTTGATAATTCTTTTTGTTGTTGTTGAAATTCAACTATTGGGTAGAAAATTTATCTTTGTAGGTCAAAAATGCAACTATGTGGTTGAAAATTTAACTATTTTATTAAAAATCCAACTGCTTCCTTGAAAATTCGTCTATTTGGATTGAAAATTTCTTGGTTGCAAATTCATCTTTGTAAGTCGGAAATTCAACTATGTGGTTGAAAATTCATCTATTTTATTAAAAATTCAACTATTTTATCAAAAATTCAACTGCTTTCTTAAAAATTCGTCTATTTTGATTAAAAAGTTCTGGTTTGAAAATTCATCTTTTTTGGTAGAAAATTCAACTATGTGTTTAACAATTCTATTACTTTGTAGAAAATTCATCCCATTACTTGAAAGTTTAATTTAAAAATCTGTCCGCTTCGCGGGCACATTCGCTTCGCGCTTGATTATGTATTCACCTCGCGCTACGCGCTCGGCTCCTCTAGATTTTTGAACTTCGTGTTCGACTTCGATGAAAAGAAAAAGTTTGTTTGCAAATATTATAAAATTATCAAAACCTCTACATATTAAGTGATTGTTAAATTTGTTTTTATTTTAGACTGAAAAGGAACTTTATTTACTCAAGGTTCTATCGACCTTAAGGAACACATTCTCATCCAGACACTCGCGCCTCGCGCTCGATATTTGATTTGAAAATCATTTGAACCTTGCGTTCCACGCTTGGTTCTGTGCACCGTATGATAGAAACAAAAAAGTTTGAGCGCACTTACGACGCGCGATTTGGTAAATACACTGAGCGCGCACTTTGTGCTTCGTGTTATATGTTCTTCATATACAAATTACTAAATTTGTATTTGATTTCAAATGAAAAGTAATGATATAATTCAGGCGACAAATTTTATCAGTTAAAATTTTATTTTAGCTTGTGCCGTTTATCAAAAAAGTTAATTTTTTCATTTTGAATATATTCTTACCACAAAAATTTATTACGGGGTTGTAAGTCTTTTTTGAATGCACAGTTTTTGTTCATTTATATGTTTTCGTACCTTGCATTGTTTTTTCAAAAATTTGATTTTTTTTACTGTCAATGTTATTTTCACGAATAAAACAAAAACCACGCATCCTATCGAAACATGAGTCACAATAAATTTGTACCTCTTCCTTGGATGAACAAATTTTGTTTCAGTCATTTTTTCGTAGCTGGTAATATTCATCCGAAAATTTGATTTTTCTATTTTAAATGCTGTTTTTTTACGAATAAAACAAAAACTACGCGTCATATCAAAAAGTGAATGATAAGAAATTTGTAGATCTTTTTTAGGTGCATAATTTTGGTGAGATCATCTTTTCTGGTATCTTGCATAGTTTGACAGCAAAATGGCTTCTTTGATTTTTCATTAATTTTTTGTGCGATCAAAATTGGAATTTTTTATTTTTCAAAAAATTCAAAAAGCTGTTATGAAAATATTATATGGTGTTCAGGAATCAACGTTTTTCTCCTCTTGACTTTTTTTCATATCGTGCGTTTTTCGGCTTAAAATGTTCATTTTCGTTTGTTTTTTGGAATTTTGAAAATGCTATAACTCCAGTAATTTTTTTTTATCACGAAAAGTCATCAGAATATTTTGTTCGTCTTTTTGCGTACTAATAATAACCGTACATAGAATTTTCAAATCTTCAAAAAAAGTGGTCTCAAAAATTTTCAAAATGTGCTCACTTTTTGGATTTTCATCCAAAATAGCTGGTTAACGAACTCGCTGTCTATTTTTTGGCCATAAAAAAGTGTGCCAAAGCTCAATCAAATCTGATCATTTTTTCGAAAGTTATCGTGGCTACAGACAGACAGACAGACAGACAGACAGACAGACAGACAGACAGACAGACAGACAGACAGACAGACAGACAGACAGACGGACAGACAGACAGACAGACAGACAGACA
>CAKNYM010051535.1:21479-50368 GCA_932195095.1 Andricus curvator
ATTCCTTTAATTTTTGAAATCTTTTGAAATTCTTTGAAATTTGTTAAATCAACTTAAAATCCTGTAAATCTTGTGAAATTCTTTGAAAACCTTTGCAATTTTTTTAATCTCTTAACATTCTTAAAAAATAGCTTAAAATTTGTTAACATCCCGTAAATCCTTTGAGGTAACTGAAGGTCCTATAAAATCCCTTAAATGTTGTGAAATTCTTTGAAATCAGCTCAAATATTTCGTAATTCAACAAAATTTGTTGACATTCCCTGACATTTGTTAAACCTATTAAGTTCTTTGAAATCTTTTGAAATAATTAAAAATTTTGTTAATTTTTTGAAATGTTGTAAGCTTCTTCATATGCTTTGAAAATTTCAAAATCCGTTTGAAATCCTTGGTGATTCAATAAAATCCTTGAAGTATTCTGGAATTCCTTGAAATTATTTAAAATCTCTTGAAATCTTTGGAATGTCTTGGAATCCCTTGAACTTTTATTTTATTCCATTTATTTTCCAAAGTTCTCTAGAAATCCCTTCAAATATTTGAAAATTCGCCGAAATTCTTTGAAATCCCTTGAAGCTGTTGAAATATCTTGAAATTCGTTTAAATAGCTTAAGATCCTCAAAATATTTTAAAATTGCGTAAATCCCTCGAAATAATTAAAGGTGCTATAAAATCCTTTAAGGCTTGTGAAATTTTTTGAAATCTCTTAAAATCTTTGGAAATGCTCCAAAGTTCTTTGACATTCATTAAAATTTTGTAAATCTCTTGAAATTCTTTGGAATCTATTTAAATAGCTTAAAATGTTTGAAATCCCGTAGATCCTTTGAAATAACTGGAGATTCTATAAAATCCCTGAAATATTGTGAAATTCTTTGAAATCCCTTGAAATTGTTGAAATCCTTTGAAATTCTTTTAAATCTGTTAAAATATCTGAAAATCTTTAAAATCCCGGAAATCGTTTAAAATAATTTGAGATCCTATACAATCCCAAAAATATTGTTAAATTTTCTTAAATCCCTTGAAATACCTTGAGATTGTTGAAATCTCTTGAACTTCTTTGGAATCTGTTAAAATAGCTTAAAACCTTTAAAATCCCGTAAATCCTCATAAATAATGGGAGATTCTATAAAATCTCTTAAATCTTGTGAAGTTCTTCAAAATCTCTTAAAATTTTTAAATCCCTTGAAATTTTGGGAATTTCTTGAAAATCTCTCTCTCTCCCTCTCTCTTTCTCTCTCTATGCTCTCTATGGTTCTTGTATGGGTTAAACTTCATTATTTGACTTAAATTTTGAAAAACCCGAAAATCTTTTTTACTTTTCAAAAAAAGACTTTTTTGGACCAGCCTGATGATTGTCAGTAATAAAAATTGATTTTCTTATTTTATATTATAGAAAGTGATGAGACAGAAAATGAGGAAGAGTCCGAAAATAGGGAGGATATTTTGTCATATTCCTTACGTGTTAATGAGTCCTTAGAAACAGAAAAAAAGAAGATAATGAAGGATGCAACCGTAAATACAATAGAAACAATGGCCTCGGATGCAACCTCGTATAAAAAATTGGCATCTATTAGAGAGAATTGTCAAGAAGAGCAAAATGAAATTGCTCATACTGCGTCGACTCAAACGTCTGCATCAATTTATTCGACCGAATCTTCATCTTCTTTTGCAAAAACTCGTGGACCAATAAAAGTGCAGGCTCTCGTTCATGCCAAAAATCCAAATTGCGAATCTTTCACCCAAGACACTTTCGATGAGAGAAATGCCTTCAACCACACCAATAAGAATAATCCAATGAGGAAGAGACTGTTTTATAAAAAGGAAAAAACTAGTGAGAAGTTCAAGAAGATTTGGACCAGTAAGCATAACATTTTGAATTTTTTATAAATATGTAAAATGGGATCACTATACAGAGATTGTGTCAAAATTTGTGTTGGAACCAGAAAACAATTTTCAAGGTCAATGTAAAATTCGTTCACATTTACGAGACAATTCTGTACAATCTTGACACAATTTTGATCGAAATGGTGCAACGTAATCTTTTGGCTCAATCAGACAATTTTTGTTACTCAATAAAATGAATTTAGATTTCATATTCGATCCATAGTCGGCTTCTAATAAGCGTAGAAAAATACTGAGATCCTTGAGAAAATTTACTACCCATAGAAATTCCATATTTAATGTTGAAAATTATTTTGGGGAAAGGGGTAGGAATTGAGGAAATAGAGGGGAAAGGAGACCAGTATGATAGAAGCTTTTCTTTAGTTCAATTTTACTCAGGGATGCCTTAAATTGCAGATTCAGGCATGTTGATGTGCAATAAGAAATAAAATTTGCTATGTATATTGTTGCATTTTTGTTATTAGTGGTTAAAACTAGGAAAAATGAAGAAATTTTGTTTTTTAGACTACTATGCTGGAATCTTTTCTTGTGATCTGATGTTCTTCGGGAATGGCTAAAATTGAAGCTGTTGGCATGTAGATGAGCATTTAAAAATAAAATTTTGCTATGTTATAATGTTGGATTTTTTTATCGGTAATTAAAATCTAGGAAAAACGAGGAAATATTTCACAGACCACTATGTTCGTCTATGACTATATCACTATGTTGGTCTTTTTCTTTAAGTGCATTTTTGTTCAGGGATGGCTCAAATTGAAGATGCTGGTATTGTTATGTACAAAGAAATCAAATTTGTTAATTTTTTATAGGAAGAAAAAATTTTTCTTTTTTTTACGCCTGGGAAAATTGATAATGTATGCATTTGGGTAAGAACCTAATGAAAACATCTTCCAGGCTAATGATTGAAATTTATTAAAAATGAAAAATCGAATCGATTACGTTTCGGAAACACAGCTGGTTTCCCTCATCAGATCTTACGAAAGTTTAAAAAAATTCCGTGCAATTTTCTTTATGTGTGAGTTCCCTGTCTATAAAAAATAGAAAAACTTTTCAGGTAGCGCTGTAGAAACATGTGTACTTTGTATTTATGCAGTGAAACTATTTTTTAAACTGTGGTGAAAGACAATAAATTTCTTGTAAAGACGGAGCGGTATGCCCCGTCTTTATTTCGAAAAGTTTGTGTCACAAAAAATGTATTGTCTTTTACCACAGTTTAAACACTAGTCTTACTACATAAATACAAAATACTTATCTTTCTAGAGCGCTACCTAAAAAGTTTTTCTATTTTCTAAAGACATGGAACTCACACATAAAGAAAATTGTACGGAATTTTTTTAAACTTTCTTAAGATCTGATGAGGGAAACCAGTTGTGTTTCCGAAACGTAATCGATTCGATTTTTCATTTTAAATCAATTTCAATCAGTAGTCTGGAAGATGCATTTATTACGTTCTCACCTAAATTTATAAATTATTAATTTTTTGTTATTTGTGGTCAAAAACTAGGAAATGTGAGCAAATATTGTTTTTGAGACCACTGTGCTGAAAGCTTTTCTTTTAATCTGATTTTGTTTGGAGATAGCTCAAATTGAAGCTGTTGGTGTAGATGTTCAATGAGAAATAAAATTTGCTGTGTTATATACTTTCTCTTTTTTTCAGAAAACAATAGTTATAAACTCGTGAACATGAGGAAATTTGGTTTTTAGACCATTATGCTGGAAGCTTTTCTTTTAGTCCGATTTCCTCCGGAGATAGCTTACATTGAAGCTTTTGGCATGTAGATGTTTGATAAAAAAATTAAGTTGCTATGTTTGACATATTCTTTGTTTTTGGGGAGAAATGATTGAAAAAGAAGATAATGAGGAAATTTTGTTTTTTGTACCACTATGCTGGAAGCTTTTCTTCTAGTACTTAGTTGTGGCAATTTTGTTTTTAGACCTATTATGCTAGAAGCTTTTTTTCTAGTCCGATTCTTTTACGTGGTGGCTCAAATTGAAGCATTTGGCATATAGATGTGCGATAAAAAGAAAAATTTGCTATGTTATGATATTGTTTTTTTGTTATCAGTGGTTAAAGACTACGAAAAACGAGGAAATTTTGTTTCCTAGCACACTATGCTGAAAGCTTTTCTGTTAGTTCAATTTTCTTCAGGGATGGCTCAAATCGGAGTTTTTGGCATGTAGATTTTCAATCAAAAATCAAATTTGCTGTATTATGCATATTCTTCGTTTTTGGAAAACTATAGTTGAAGAAGAAGATAATAAGGAAATTCTGAAATTTTATTTTTTAACCACTTTTCTGAAAGCTTTTTCTCAATCTGATTTTTTTCAGGGATGGCTCAAAATGCTGATGTACAATCAAAAATTTGATTTGCTATGTTGTATAATGTTGGTTTTCTGTTATCATTGGTCAAAACTAGGAAAAGTGAGGAAATTGTATTTTTCAAACCACAATGTTAGAAGCTCTTCTTTTAGTCGGATTTTCATTAGAGATAGCTCAAATTGAAGGTGTTGGTATATTGATGTTCGATAAGAAATAATTTGCTGTGTTATATACTTTTTTTTTGTTTTTAGAAAACAAAAGTTAAAAACTAGTAACAATAAGGAAATTGTTTTTTTTTAACCACTATGCTAGAAGCTTTTCTTTTAGTCTGATTTTCTTCGGGAATGGCTCAAATTGAAGATTTTGGCATGCAGATGTTTAACAAGAAATGAAATTCGCTATATTCTGTTATTCGTTTTTACGAAACAATGGCAAAAAACAAGTGAAAATGAGAACATTTGTTTATTTAGACAATTATGCTGGAAGCTTTTCTTTTAGTCCTATTTTCTTCAGGGGTAGCTCAAATTGAAGCTTTTGGCATGAAGACGTGCGATAAAAAATAAAATTGGCTATATTATAATGTTTTTTGTTATCAGTGGTTAAAAACTAAGAAAAATGAGGAAATTTTGTTTCGTAGACCGCTATGTTGGAAGCTTTTCTCGTTAAGTTTAATTTTGTTCAAGGATGGCTCAAATTGAAACTGTTGATATGTAGATGCTCAATCAGAAATAAAATTTGCCATGTTATATATTTTCTTTGTTTTCAGATAAAAATATTTAAAAACTAGTAAAAATGGGGAAATTTGGTTTTTAGACCACTATGCCGGAAGCTTTTATTTTAGTCTGATTTTCTCCGGGGATGGCTTGCATCGAAGATTTTGGCATGCTGATTAGTGATAAGAAATAAAATTTGCTACATTCTGTTATTCGTTTTTAAAAACAATGGTAAAAAACAAGTAAGAATGAGAAAATTTGTTTATTTAGACCATTATGCTGGAAGCTTTTCTTTTAGTTCGATTTTCTTTGGGGATGGCTCAAATTGAAGCTCTTGGCATGACGAATTGTTATGGAAAATAATATTTGCCATGTTACAATGTTGTTTTTTGTTACATGTGGAAAAAAACTAGGAAAAACCAGGAAATTTTCTTTCGTATACCACTATGTTGGAAGTTTTTCTTTTAGTCCAATTTTGTTCGGGGACGGCTCAAATTAAAGCTTATGGAATGCAGATGTTTAATCAAAAAGAAAATTTGCTATGTCATACGTATTCTTTGTTTTTGGAAAACAATGGTTAAAAAAGAAGATAATGAGGAAATTAAAAAAAAATTTGTTTTTTATTCTACTATGCTCGAAGCTTTTCTTTTAGTCGAATTTTCTTCAGGGATGGCTCACATTGAAGCTCTTGGCATGTAGAATTGTGATGTAAAATAAAATTTGATATGTTATAGTGTTGATTTTTTGTTATCAATGATTAAAAAGTAGAAAAAACTATCATTATCATACACGAACGTTTACGAATTGATTTTTAATTTTTGTTCTCTGGATCCACTCCTGAAACTTTTTTTCAATTTTGTATCTCTCGGAACGTTAGATAATTTTTTTTTAAGCAAAGCTTCAAAGTATTTAGTTGAATCTGTTCGTTTTTTGGGTCCACAATTTCGAAACTTTTGAAAATTTTAAATTTTACAAAATTCAGACACTCAAGCAATCAAAATACGTTGATACACAAGTTTTGATACGTGCTTCTATTATCCCATCCTATCTTTATACCTATACATTATAAACGCGCGAAAAGAAATAAATAAACGTAATAAGATTCTACGTAAATATTATAAATAAATTTAATTTATATGATATTTTCAAAAACAATTTGGGAAAATAGTATTGCTCATCAGGGTCTTATAGAAATTCCTCTCGAAGAGGAGAAAAGAGACGAGGGAAAGAAAACAAGATTAAAAATAATCATAAAGAAAGAAAAATCGAACAAAACACGTAAGAATCAATTAGAAATAATGAATTAATATAAATTGACATCAACATTTTTGCTAATAAATAATAAATTTTTATATAATAAAATTGTTTCCAGTATATTCACTAAAAGGTGTAAAATAAAAAAAATAAAAATGTAAAATTATAGTTTTGAAAGCGCAATTCTAAAAAAGTTTATTTTTCGATGTCTTGAAACTGAAAAGTTTTTCTGCTTCAAAAGCTTAAATTCGAAAATCTTTGGTTTGAAATTTCTTAATTTTCGGGCGTTTCGAATTACAAATTTCACAATGTTGAAGTTTCAAATTTAAATATTAAAAATTTCAGGACAATTTTACCACTAAATCTTTCAAAATTAAATAATTTCATATTAAAAGCCTTGTTAGACAGTTATAAATTAATTATTCTAGATTTAAATATTCTGAATTATTTGGTTTCAATTTTAAATGTACAAAATTATATGTATATATTTTTTTAATTTTTCGAAATTCCAGAATATCAAAATGAAAGACTTGATAGTTGCATAGTTTAAAAAATCTTAATTAAACAATTTTGAAATAAATTCCTCTAGAATAAATACAAAACAATGCAGAATTAAGAAAATTATTTCTCAAATTGAAGCCTTGAAAAAGTAAAAATTTAATTTTTTTACGAAGTGTCTATTCGTACGGCATAATTGGTGAAAATGTTGATTAGAACCCTCCACCATGTAACCCCTTTCCAGCTTAAAATTGTGCCATTTCAAACATTGGAATTATATATAGCAATATTGTTTTGCATTCTTTTTTAAAATTTCAACATTTTTAATGCAATATCTTAAAATTGTCCGATTTTTAGTTGAAGATTTAAAACAAAAATAAATAATTTAAAATTGATAAATATTTCATTGAAAAATGTTAAGAATGAATAATAATTATCAAGGAAGTGTTAAAAATTGAACGATTTGAAATAAAAGGTTTAAAATTGTGTTGTTTAAAATCAAAATAGATGAGAAGTAAACTGAAACTGATACCTCAGTAAGTAAATAATTTCTTTAATTTTGAATATTTACGATTTTAGAGTTCTGAATTTTGATGTTGAATACTAAATTTTCAATTTTTCGCTTTCATAAATTTTAATTTTGCAACTAAAATTGAATGGGTTGAATTTTGAAAAGTATGATTGACAATTTAAAATTTTTTTATTTTTAAACGATTTATTTTATTTTTGTCAAATTTGTATTGAATTTAGATTGAAATTTTGAAGGGTTCGAGTCTACAAAAGTTATGTCACAATTTTTCACCACTAACATTTTTTTCAGTTTTAAATGTAGTCCGATTTCGTGTAAGTTTCAACGTTCCGTAGTGGAATTTTGTTCAGTTTTAATGTTTCCCATTTAAAAATGCGTTTTGTTTGGAACATTTTTTTAGAATAATTCAATTTTAAAGGTTTAAAATTGAAAATTTTTCTATTTTGAACCATGAAAATGACGGTGAATTTATTTTTTGCTTTACACAAAAATTTGTCTAATCAATTTTAATCCTAAATTATAATTTGTTTAGTGTGATAACAGCTTAAAATTCTAAAATTACCGAAGCTTTCACTTTGATAAATTCAATTTAATTTTCTATTTCAAATTGTCATATTTTAATCGCTTTAAATAGAAAATTATTTAAATTCAAATGTTTTCAATTTCAATCTTGAACGATTTCAATTAGAAATAATACAATTTTAATTTTTTGAATTTTTAAAGATCCATATTTCAAAATTCAAATCTGACTCTATTCAATTTTTAACATTTTGAAATTGTCCTATTTTTGAAATGTTAATCGGAAATCAAAGAATTTCGAGGTTCTTTAATTCAAAATAAAATTGTTCAATTTTAAACGCTTTGATTTAGAAATGATACAATTTCAACTTCTTCCAAATAAAAGTGTCCAATGTTTAAATTTTTGGTCTGAAATTTTTCAATTTTCAGAGCTTCTGTTTGAAAATTTTTAAATTTCAAACACTATCAATTTCAAATTGTCCCAATAAAAAATAAATAAACAAAAAATTGCCCAATAAAAAAATCTTCTTTACAATTACAAAAAAAGATGCGAACTCTTGAAGCTAAAATTTTTCTCATTTGAAATTATAAAAACTGAACTCCAAATAAAAACACTTAAAGTGCAACTTTCTTGAATTTTGAACTATTAAAATTGAAGCATAATTTTTTTTAAATTTAAACGCTTGATTAATAAATAATTGTTAAACTTTTATAAATTGTACAATTCAAAGATTTAAAAAAAATCTATAAATTCACACTATCATTTCCAATTCTCTTAATTGAAGAATGAATCAACAAATTTATAGATTTTCAAAATTATATTTTTTTAAGCAATTTTAAGTTAGAAACATTAACAATTGAGATTACATTTTTTTTACCTCAACACTTTTTAAAATAGAAGTAAAATTATATTACTTTTAGGTTCTTAAAAATTAATAATTGTTAAATTGTTATTCATATACCAAACATTGTTTTGAAATATATTTTAAATGTTCTCTCAATATTATCATTTAAATAAAAAATCATTAAAAATTTTTCCAGGAATCTTAAGAAAATTTTTGTATCATCTTGAAACCTCTAAAATCCTTAAACAGCTTTAAAATTTTATTTCATAATGTTAAAAGATGTATATTTTTTTTAAAATTTTGTGGAATGTTTTCAAATTTCTAATTGTTTTTGAAATTCTTTTAAAAATTCGAAGTTTTTTTCAAATGATCCTAATTTTTTCTAAAACTGTTATTAAATCCTGGAAAGTTAAAAAAAAAAGAATCACTTAAAATGTCCCAAATTATTTTTTGACAATTGTGGATGCCTTTTGAAATCTTTTATAATATTCTGTTAAAATTATTTTTAAAAATAAAATGTTATTTAAAATTTTCCCCAGAATCTTAAGAAAAACTTTTTTATTATCTTCAAACTTTTCAAAACTCTTAAAAAGCTTCAAAATTTAATTTTAAATCTTCAAAAATTTACGTTTTGTTTCGACACTTTTTTGGAATCTTTTCAAGTTTACAATTATGTTTGAATCTTTTCAAAACTTTTAAATGTCTCTTCAACTGACTCGAATTTCTCCTAAATTCATAATTGTTCAACTGTTATTTATACAAAAAAATTCAACAATTTCACTTGCGAATAAAAAATTGTTTAAAAAGAAGGATTCAAATTGTATCATTTAAAAACTAAATTTGGCTTTCTGAAATTTTATTTGATTTACAATTGATCATTTTATATAAGCCGTCAACCCTTGCTGAATATTAAAAAATTGTTCTGTTACCTAATTAAAAATTTCCAAAATGAATGGGTTAAAAATGGATTATCCGGATCTTTTGGTACGAGAGAAAAGTGTTTATTTTCTTCATTATTTTCATTTTCCACACTTATTATTTTGCACACACTTATTAAAATATATATAGTCTCCACTGTACCACACACTCTTTGACTTATTTTTATGAATTTCTCCGATAAAACTCATTTATTTAATTAATTATAAGTTTCACCCATGCAACGCAATACAAATGTCAGCCGTCCTGATTGGAGCGCCAATTGTCGGATTAGTTCACCGGCCGGACGCTAAGAAAATCAGAAAAGTGGGGGTCATGCATGGGGCTGGTGAGGACTGATGAAGGACGGTAAGGTGGAGGGAGAGGTAGTGGGGATGTAAGGGTGAGTAGAGTAGGAGAATTAGGTGGCGGGAAGTGACGGACGGGGAAGTACGGAAGTGGGGTAACGAGGGGTGGGGTAGTGGAGGAATTAGGAGAGGGGACGTATAAGAGGATGTGATTGGCGTGGTGAAGGGCGTGAAGGGGGAAGTAAAGGGAGGGATAGTAGGGGAAGTAGATGAAGTGAGAGGAGGGGCAGTATTGGAGGGGATTGGAAGTAGAAGAAAGGAAGGAGGAGTGAAGGGAAGGATAGTAGAGGAAGTAGGGGAAGTGAGCGGAGGGGGACTATCGCTGGGGAGGGGAAGTAGACGAAAGGAGGGGGTGCAGTGGAGAGAAAGCATGTATAGGGGAGATTTGAAAAACTTAATTGACTTCTTAATAAGCTATGAAGCCCATTTTTTAGGCGCGTGGCGCCTACATTGACTTTCTTTTTTTCAATTTTGTTCACTTTCAACTTATTTTTCTCAACAGATTTCAAATCGAGAGGCTTTTCCAAACTCTCAAATTCCGAAGATTCGGAGAGAATGAATGTCGCTCTCCTTTCTGCGCCTCTTCAGAGTTCTTCAAATCAAGGAATTAGAACGAGTAACGGAAGTTCCGAGGCAAAAAATTCATCTGACTTAAAACTTCAAGGGCAACTTCCGGTTGCACACTCAACATTTCGAGATTCTAAACAGAAACTCGCGTTAAGGTTTCACGAGGTCAATGGGCCACCATCAATTCATATCGAATCGCCCGTCGGGAGCAGTACTTTGCTCACTATTTCCGTCGGTGATTTATTGTCGTCTGGAATTCCCCATTCAAGAAGTAAAGCTTTTTTCATTGAAGTTACACAAACGCCGTGTAGCAGTGATCAAGACACTGAGTTGAATGAAAAATTCTCTCTTAGGCGATATTATAAGAGTTTACCAGCAAGGTTGCGAGTAACTAGTAATGAAGCCAAAGAAAATAGGAGATCTTCTTCAGTATTTTAATAAGAATTTTTAAGAATAAGAATTATTTATTCAAGGTACATATTCCTATTCATGGGAGCCGCTATAGTTAAAAAATTTCATTTAGGGACATGTACAAGAGTGTCACGTGACCAATTACAGTAGACTTTCACAAAGCACCTTTCCCACAAAGCGCCTTTTCTCGCCAAGTGCCTTGAGAGTGGCATAAGATGCGCGTGCGCGTAACGATATTCAAATAATCCGCCAACGCGTCTCAGAGATGTTTCCCGCCAAGCACTAGGGGCGTGGCTTAAACATACAGGCTCTTAGTGAGGACCTTGGCCCCGAGCACCGGGCGCTTTGTGAGGGTACATGGTTTATATTCGCCGACTTTTTAATTCAAAAAATATAAATAATAAGTTGAAATTTCGGGAAATGGATCAAAATATAGAAGGGCATAGTTCTTATTTTGTTTAAATAGTACAATTTTATCAATTTTTAATTTGGAATGTAACTGAGAACAGTGCTTTAGAGTCCCAGCTAAAATAAATTGAACGAAATTGCATTATTTGGACAAAATAAAAACTCAAATCTGCAAGACAGACTTGCCCTTATCTATTTGGAACCATTTTCCAAAATTCAAAACAATATAATAATTTTTGTGATTCTAAAGCCCTCAAATGATAATAGCATGCAATTGATCACGTGACACTCTGGTAAATGCCCTTAAGGCAAGTGATTTTTAAATGTGTAATTCGAGCAAAGTTTCGACTCAAATATTTATTTTAATCTATATTTTTTAGGTTTTAATATTTAAAATATTATTGCCAGAAATTGAATTTAGGAACATTGCAGGTATACATTTTTCTTTTGAAGGAGACTTAGGCGAAGATATTATTGAAATGAAAAAGGCTTATTAATTTGAATCAAATATTAATTTATTTTTCACAAAGGAGGCCATTATTTTCAAATAATTTAACATTTATTTGAAGCGATGATATTTTTGTGATAAATAAGTTTTTAAATGATTTACTTAAAAAAAATTTATTTATTTTCAATCAGATTTTCGTCGTGAGTACCGTCTTTGTTAAAAAATTTATTTTTACTGTATATTGTATTTGTGATATTTAAATCTAATTACTACCAACGGAACAAGCCTATTTTTGAGCTGTTACTAAATTCACTTAATTTTCATAATATCAAAATGAAATTATTTTTCTCATAATTGCAAAAAAAGCGTGAAAATTCGACGTTTTCGAAAAATTGGAAAAACTCTGCAAATAATTAACATTTTTTGAAGTTCTTGGGCTTATTTTAAATGTAGGATTTCATAGCATCTTTTTAAATTATTAAGATTTTTTTATATTTTTTTCCCAGATTCTACTATAGGGTCAAATTTGGAGCAAAAAAGGCGGAAAATTTAAAAAAATTATTGTACTCACGACATGATTTAAAAAATTGAGAACAATAATGTTTCTATGAATATTACTAATATTTATTAAAATATCAAAAATAATGATTTTTAACAAATTTTTGTAAGTAATCACACATTTTTGAAATATCGCAGACTTTTTTGTAGCAAGTTTGACCCCAGGGCATTTTAAATTAATTTTTTTTTCGAAAACATAGAAATTTGACGTGTTTTGCAATATCTTTTTATAAAATTAAGATTTTTCCTTGAACTTTGGCTTATTACACACAGATTTTTTCTTCTTTCATGGCATTATAAAAAGAAAAAATGTTAATATTATAAAAATAAAGGCACTTTAGCAGCAGGTCAAAAAATAGGCTTATATTATAAAATTAACGAAATTATTGGCAACAAAGTCTTTTTCAGTTTTCGGAACGTTTTCCTTCAAAAATAAAAAATAAATCTTTGGAACTTTGAGGAACACCAGTTTTGAAATCTAAAGAATTTGTCTGATATTTAGGATTTATTTTAGGTTTTAGGTATAAACTTGATAAAATCTTTGAGGATTTTGAATTTAAGGTCAAAATTGGAAAATGACTCTTTCATTGTCAGTAAAATCCATATTTCACAGATTGAAAAGTTTTACTTCAAAATCCAAAATTCCAAAAAAATGTATGTCTTCTTTTGAATTTCAGTCAAGTTTCTGATAAAGTTTTGAGGATTTTTTAGCTTTTATCGAAAACGTTTATAGGTACAAAAATTTTTATTTTGTTATATAAATATTATGTTACGTTTTTAAAGAATTTATCAACAATTTTGTTTTGTTATAATTTAATTCAGAATATCGTATTCCTGTCAGATGTCAAATATTTGTTAACTTCGTTTATATCTTGCGAAAGCAAATGGTGTATAAAAATGTATACAAATTTGTTTGATATAAGTCTATTTTCAATCAAGAAATAAAAATATTGTATTTTTTTTTGTACAGATTTATAAAAAATATTCTGTTTTAAATTATTTCCTATTTCCCCCCTTTTTCGAAATTATTATTGTTGACCTCACTTCTTTTGGAATCAAGGGAATTTGGGAAATTTTTCCAATTATAGGAAATATCTCGGAAAATATCTCATTTTTCTTTGAAAAATTTGCTCAAAAGTTCGGGAATAAGAAAATTCCATACTATTTAGAAAATTTTTCAATCTCAGGAGTAATTTTACAAAACATTTGTTAGGCAAAATTTCTATTACTGCGTAGGAAAATTTTTTCTCCATATAAAAATTAGCACTTTTTCTCCAATTCGAATTTTTTTTTTCAGGTAATATTCCGTGTTTATTTGCATTGTAGTAAATTTTTTACAGGAAAAATGTAATTAGTAAATTGCATATAATTACCAATATATTTGAAAATTTTTTATTTCAATTCGTAAAAATATAACGCTATACAATATTTTTGAGGAAGGCAGACACATATTATGCACAGTTTTATTCTTTGCGTCAAAAAATTATTCCAATAATTATTTAAACATATTCTCTAAAAAACCTTACATGTACTTCTTTATAAAACAATATTTAGTGTAAAATTAATTTAGAGTAAAATTATTACTAATTGAAAGTTAAATTTTTTTTGGAAATTATGCGGTCCTAAAAAGCATCTTACAGTTTCTTTATAATAAATAACATTTATTTATTACATTAATTGAAAACAAATATTATTTCACATATTTGGTGCATTCAACAAAATTTTTGTTTGTGTCCAGTCTTTTGCGTCAATGAATTGATCTAATCATTCTTCAAAACTATACTTTTAGAGCATCCTACACACAAGATTTGTTGCAAAACAATAGAGTCAACATTATTAACAATTTTATTGGAAAAATCTGCCCACATTTTTGCATAGGACTATTAAAATTAAAGGTCAAATCGTCGACAACTGAAATTTGGTGATTGTGAATTCTCTTTTGTTAAAGCTCCTTCGGCTTTAACGAACACATTCTCATGACGTGCCTCGTTAGAAAAAAAAGTTGGAAGCAAATTTTCAGATCTGATTTTAAAACAATTTTGTTAATAAACATCTTATCGTACCTTGTGTCTTTTTTCCAAAAATTTAATTTTTTTATTTGTAATGTCATTTTTCACGATTAAAACAAAAACTACGGGTCTTATCAGAAAATGATTAATTACAAATTTGTAGCTCTTTTTTGGGTGAACAACTTTTGTTCATTTATCATTTTCGTAGCTTGTGTCGTTTGTCTAAAAATTTTATTTTTTTATTTTTAATGTTGTTTTTTTACGAACAAAACATAAACTACGCGTCAAATAAAAAAGTGATTCATAACGAATCTGTGGGTCTTTTTTGCGTGCATAATTTTTGTCTTCTCATCTTTTTTCGTATTTTGCATAGTTTGACCGCAAAATGGAATTTTCGATTTTTCATTATTTTTTGTGCTATCAAAATTTCAATTTTCGATTTTTCGAGAAAACTCAAAAAGTTGTTATGATAATCTTGTAGGGCTTTCAAGAAAGCTACGTTTTTCTTTCTTTGACTTTTTTCATATCGTTCGTTTTTTGGCTTAAAATGTTCGTTTTTTATTTAATTTTGAAAATGCTATAATTCTTACAATTTTCTTTTTATCAAAAAAAGTGGTGAGAATAAATTGTTTAAATTTCCGAGCACTATGGATGGCCGTACATAGAACTTTTAAATCCTGAAAAAAAATGTTCTCAAAAATTTTGAAAATGCTCTAACTTTTTGAATTTTGATTCAAAATAGCTGGCTAACGAACTAGTCCTTTTCTTTTAGGCCTTAAAAAAGTGTGCCAAAGCTCAATCCAATCTGATCATTTTTTCGAAAGTTATCGTGCCTACAGACTACAGACAGACAGACATACTGACACCTTCGTAAAAATCATTTTTCTGACTCATGGGATCTCAAAACGCGGAGATTTGATGAAAACCGACTAAGTCGAATTTTACATAAAACCAATACCTTCTCAGTAGGATGGGAATGTAAAAATCAGCTACGAAAAAGCACATTTGCTACATTAAAATAAAAAGAGTAACGATTTACGTACATTTATTTTTTGTTATATAATAATATATTATATAATGTCCTTGTAGGCTTATAAATGAAATAAATTACGCATATATTATAAAAAGAAAAAAAAATCAGTCACAACTCCCCCCCCCCCATCCCTGTTTGGAATCAAAAAGATGAAATCTTAATCGTCTAACTTCACTCTTAAAAATGTTTGCAATTTTAATATACATTTAATATACATTTGTATATTAAATCTAAAACCTAGGTATACGGAATCGCCATTAAGAGACTATGTTATTAAATTCCGTATACCGCATATTGATCATTTATCAGAAAAGTCCGATATTTGCACTTTATTATTATTATAGATTAGCAGTTCGAACTCGAAAGTTCATTGCCTCATCTACCCGAGACCGCCACACATCTCTGTCTTGTGCATTCTCCATCCAGTTTAGGTAATCATGTCCTAGTTCTTTTAGATCATCCCTTACATTTTTCTCCCATGTGTTTCTCGGTCTGCCTAGGGGTCTCTTACCAGTCGGTCTCCCTCTTAAAAGTTGCGCCACTGTTCTTTCATTGCCCATTCTTGCTACATGCCCCGCCCATCTTAAGTTACGCGCTTTCATTACTCTATTAATATTTGCTGACCCGTAGAGAGCGTGCAGCTCATCATTATGCAGTTTTCTCCACTCGCCGGTCTCTTCGTCCCTTTTTGGACCATAGATTTTTCTAAGTACTTTATTCTCGAAAACTCTAAACCTATTCTCTTCTCCTTTCGTCAGCGCCCACGTTTCACACCCGTACATGACGACCGGCATTATTATCGTTTTGTAAATTCTTACTTTGATGTTTCTAGATAGCGATCGCGATTTTAGTAGCGTGTTTGCTGCATAATAGCACCCATTGCCAGCGTGTAGCCGCGCATTGATTTCCGTTTTAATCTTATTTTCGCTAGTTATAATAGACCCGAGGTATTTAAACTCGTTAACCCTTTCGAATTTCATATTTCCGGCCATTAGATCCCCGTCTTGATTACTTTGTCCGGACCTGACGACGGTCATATATTTTGTCTTCGATTCGCTAACTTCCAAGCCAATCTCTTTGGCTTTTGCGATCAAGATTTCTGCATTTTTAGCTACCGTTTCTTTATCATCCCCTAGTACGTCGAGATCATCCGCATATCCAAGAATTTGTATTACCCCATTGAGGGTAGCACCGGTCGGATTCGCCTGCACTTGCCTAACCACGTATTCTAAAACTAAGTTAAAAAGGACGCACGAAAGTGCATCGCCCTGTTTCAGGCCATCGCGGATCGAAAACTCTTCAGATAAACTACCGTTTACGCGTATTCTACCCTTACTGCCGCTTAAGCAAATTTCGATAAGTCTAACCAATTTTCTTGGCACACCCAAGAACTCTAGGATCCAGTACATTCGCGCGCGTATAATAGAGTCGTAAGCTTTTTTAAAATCGATAAATAGCTGATGTACTGCTTCTTTAAATTCCCATTTCTTTTCTAACAGTTGTCTAATTGTAAACATTTGATCGCTTGTAGATCGGTTTCGGCGGAATCCACACTGGTAATCCCCAATGATTTCCTCGGCAAAAGGAGTTAGTCTACTTAGGATAACATTAGACAGGATCTTGTAGCACGAAGGCACAAGTGAAATTCCCCGATAGTTGTTACAGTTAGTTTTATCGCCTTTTTTAAAGATGGGAATAATGATAGAGGTATTCCATTCTTCCGGCATGCGTTCTGTTTTCCAAACTGCGCGTATCAATTTACAAATTTGCCTTGTGAGGCAAGGGCCTCCATTTTTTATCAGTTCTGACGGTAGGTCATCGATGCCCGCGGCTTTGTTATTTTTCAACTTCTTTATGGCCATTTCTATTTCTATATCAGTAGGATCGTTAATTAATAGATCAGCAGTGTGGATTTCGCCGAGATTACCTTCAACGGGGGCTTCGCGTACATTTAATAGTTTATCGAAATAATCTTCCCATAAATTCAGTCTCTCTGTCGCATCGGCTACTAGATTGCCATTTTCGTCCCTCATTACTTCCGTTCTACTTTGAAAGCCTTTCCTTATAAAATTGATTCCCCTGTACATCTCACGCGGGTTATTTTGTTTATTATGCGCTTCTATTGCTAGTATTTTATTCTTTTCCCACTCCCTTTTCTTGGATCTATAGAGCCTATTTGTACTTTTGCTAATCTCGAGATATTTCTTATGTGTTTGATCGCACTTATTTTGTAAACTACTTAGTCTGGCCTTCCGACGTTTCTCAAACCAGAGTTTGCACTCTTCGTCAAACCATGGTTTGCTTTTGGTTACTTTCTTAAAACCTATCGTAAGTTTCGCGGCTGCCTTTATCGCCTTTTTCGTATTGCTCCACAGGGTTTCCGGGTCCTCCTCGTGATTATTGTTATCGTCTCTCTGTTCTTGGAGAGCGTCGAAACTATTAGAAATCTCAACTTGGTAATTTAATGTTTCTGTTGCTGTTTTGAACTTATCTATATTGAAACGAACTGTTGGCTCTGTGCGGCTTGTTTTCTTACTTAACGCTAGCCTAGATCTTAGTTTTACTATCACGAGAAAATGGTCTGAATTTAAATCCGCTCCCCTATACGATCTTATATCGAGAATGTTTGTATGACGTCTTCTGTCAATTAGAACGTGATCAATCTGATTGTGAGTATTACCATCTGGTGATGTCCAGGTGGCCTTATGTATATTTTTATGCTTGAAATATGTGCTTTTGACAACGAGGTTCTTTGAAGCTGCAAAGTTTATTACTCTGGTTCCATTATCATTACTGACGTCATGCAAACTTTCTGATCCTATTGTAGGCCTATACATTGGTTCTTTTCCAATTTTCGCGTTGAAATCCCCCAATACTATTTTTGCGTCAAACGTTGAGAACTTGTCAAAAACCTGCTCGATTGTTTCATAAAAAAGATCTTTAGTGTCTTCGTCTTTGTCCTCGGTGGGGCAGTGCACATTGATTAATACGTGTTTGCTGAAATTACCCTTTAGTACAATGTATGATAACCGGTCGTTAATGAATTGCATGTCGATAAGTGCTTGCGAAATTCGTTTATTAATAAGAAAACCAGTCCCCAGTCTTTGCCCCTTAGCTCCTCCCCAGTGCAAAGTATAGTTATCCCTAGAAATTGACGCGAAATCGCCCGACCAGCAGGTTTCTTGTAATGCTATTAAGTCAGTTTTGTAATCAATTGCTATCTTAATGAGTTCGCTAAATCGGCCAGTTTTTAGACTACGCGCGTTTAGAGTTCCCACCCTTAGATCTTTAACTGTAGTTTTTTGATTTTGCAAGTTAGCCATGGTAGTTTCAAGATAATCCGCACGTTAGGATCCTATTCCGATCGTAGGTGAGTCCACTGTCCCAGGAGTGATAACCCCCATACCTCCCTAGGTCTAAGTATGGGAGCTTTCCGACTCTGACAAGGACCATGTCAACTTGTCGTCAGACACATTACAGTTTCATCCTCGTACCCTAACGTCCCCTTGCAAGGCAGCGCGCCTACTGGCATCAATACCCCTTTGGCCCTATGCAGGCGAATCATTCCACACATCCCTTGAGGGCAGTGTCATCGCTGCAGTGTCCAATGGGCAGCAGGATTTTTCCCTTACAAGATTTTTAGTTTTGGTTCGGGTATAGTTTCTAGGTGGGTACACGCGGCACCTTGGCTTGCCAGAACCCACCCATTGTGTATGAACGCGAATAGGTGGGTCCCCCCAAGCCATGGTTGTCGTGTACATATTTTTGCCAGTGCTAGATTCACCACACCCACGACTGGCTCCTATCGGCTGTCCGCGACTGCTTATTCTTGTATTCGCAGCTAACCATGGGGGCTGTTCAGCCTTACGGGCCGTTCCTCTATCCGCAACCTGAGGACGCGCTACGTAGTGGTGATAGGAAACCCACCGAGTACAAAAATTAAAAACAATTCTGGCAGCAATTTTCGAATTCATGAATTTTTCGAAGTCAAGCATAAACTATAAAAAGATTATTTTTAAACAGCAGAATTTATTTGTTATTTACACATCAATATTAAACATTTTCACTTGCAAATAAAATTTTTTTGATTAGGACAATTAAAATTAACATTGCAACGTTCAAAGTTTAAGTTTAGCTCTCCGATATTTTAACGATTCAAGCCACGGTGTGCTTGAAGACTGAAAAAGTTGGACTAAAATGGATCCAAAATCTGCTAACGCAAAAAGTTTCTATATCGTTTGGACATTAAAAATCAGCTGAATTTAAAATCCTAGCTGCTCCCTTTCGCGAGATATGCGCATTTTTAGATTTTTACATAACAGCCTGTACTAAAAAGCTTGCGTAATCGAGTTTATTAAGTACAACGCTTTTTTAAGTTTGCCGTTTTTCCAAAATATATCGAAAATAAGTTTTTGTTGCTTATTTTTTACATTTGGAAAATTTAGTTACCACTTTTAGCCAAGCCCAGGACCAACGACGAGGACGTGGCTGAATGGTCCCATTTTTTTTTCTTTTTTTTTTCAATTTTGTTTGTATTTTTGTTATATTATATATTGAATGGTATATATAATAAATTATATATTTAATAGTATGGATAAATTTAAATAAGTGTTTTTTAATAAAATTTAGAAATATAGATTAGTAAATAATGTTTAAAATTATAAGTGAAGCGAAGAAAATTCTATTACTGCTTTTAATAGCTGTAAGGAGTATGATTTGTGTTGTATAAATGTTACCCTATAACGTGCCCAGAATAGATCCGGAAATATGTCAAGTGGTAGGAATTTGTAAAATTATACCCTATGTTACGCTTATAAAGCAATGAATAAAATTGTTCATTGTCATTTTACCTCTGGAAAAATTGGACTTTTACCTGATGCTTACATCAATGAATCAGATAAAGCTCTGAAAAGCATCCATAAACTTTCCGAAACACTAAAAATTCACGTAATTCTTAGGGCCGATTTCACCAACTCTGATTAAATACATGATTAGCTAATCATGATTATTCTTCAATCGAGGATTTAATCATGATTAAATTGTAATGCGTTCCACCATGGACATTTTAACTCTGATTAGCTAATCATATACCCTTTTCGTGGTAACTCTGATATTCTCTTGTAACGGCGACTCTGATTGGCCGCTATAAGAAGAACGCTTAAGTTTCTTGCGCGCGCACGGTACAAGCTGACGACATTAACCAAGTCATGTGACATCCAGCAGAAGTCTTTTTTGTCATGAAGTGAAATAATTTTGCGTGGATGTAATATATTAAAATAATGTTACAAATTTCCATCACTATTTCTGTTCAAAAAATAATAATGTAAATTAGAAAGGCATTAATAGTGATTAATTAAAGACGCTCTGAAATATTTGATGCATATGTTGTGGACAAAGCCCGCAGTGCGGGCAAACCTAGGATTGACCGGTCGTTTCGCAGATTGCCCGAGCGGTGTCGGGCAATGTACGAAACACTGCTTTACTTCGGGCTTTGCCCGAGGCGTCCTTGGTCAATCTGCGGAGTGCCCCTGTCGCAATGGGCAATGTACGAAATGGCAAAACTATTTTTAATTTGTATGTATTTTACTCATCCTGATGCCGATTTAACTTTCTTAACAAGATTCGATCTGTTATAGATCTATTATAGTATATACCCCGGCGGAAAAATTATATGAAGTGAAAAAAATTAGGTATAATTTTCATTAATTTTATTCAAATAATCTTTAAAATGAATTAAAATTATATATAATACTTATAATAAAAAAAATAATTAATAAATTTCATGCGAACCCTTAAGCAGATTAAAAAAAAGGTTTGAAATATTATTCCAATTTATGTAAACTTTATTATTCAATTTTTCACTCTTATCTTACAATATTAATTCGTACATCAAACGTTATAAAATATACACATACAAATCATTCAAATTCAAATAAAAAATACCGCGTTACAATTATGAATTACTTATTGCAGTAGGGATTAGAGCCATGACATTTGGAAACTATATATAATAACTAATATTTCTTTTCATGTATAAACTATGTGTAATTTTTCCGTCTGAGTAGTATGTACAAATAACAATTAAATACATATTAGTTGAAAAGGAGCATATACCTGAGCTTATCCACTTCTTCATAACAATAAATAATATATTTCTTAGAGATCATCTAGTCTAGACGTCTGGATATCGCCGAAGCAATTAATGCTGGGATACAGCCCTATATGGTACCGGTTGTAAAACATAATTAAAATGAGCATTTCGAAGAATGGAAAATGTGGAAATGTACACTTAAGTCTAGATGTCTTTACCAGGCCTGTCTAGACAATTGTCTAATGAAAATTGTACCATTGGTTCAATTATTGACCAATATTGGTGGGAGAATCGGCGTACACACCCTAAGCTTGATCCCAAATTGGACCAATGGACAATGGACAAATGGACCAATTGGACCAACGTCTTGGAAATTTCTGACTGGGTATTGAACATAAACAGTTCTCCTGCATATTGAATTTTTCATCAGTTTGAGTTCAGCAGCCGACTTAAAAACTTCGAGTGGAAACATTACCAGTGCACTATAATTTAGACCAAGTTACTAAATTGTTTAGAAACAATGAGTGACACCGGGGCAAGTGATGGTGCGATCAATGAAGTGAATAGTGATATGAGAGACAAGTTCAACGAAAAAATAGGACATTTAATTGAAATTCAATCGGACAACACGATTCTTATAAATTCTACTTCAAAATACCAAGAAATAATCAAGGAAGTAGAACAAGCTAAAGTGAAAACAAAAAAGTCCTCACTGGATTACAGACGCCTCAATCGATACGATGTTATGTGTATTGGAGGAGTTGAAAAACTGATTGCGCCAATGAGTGAAGCGACAACAGACATTAAATACTATGTGACGAACGATGAACTTTTTGACGTTATTAATGCTGCGCATGTTGAGTGCGGTCATGGTGGTCGAAATAGATTAGAGAGAGCTTTATCTGTTAAGTACGCGAATGTTACAAGAGCAGTTATTTTGACTTTCCTCAAACTGTGTGTTATATGTGAAAAAAAGCGAAATCATCCTAAAAAAGGCGTGGTTATAAAGCCTTTGCTTTTTAAAGAGATCAACGCAAGAGCGCAAGTTGATCTAATTGACATGCAGACTTGCAAAGACGGGGATTACAAATTCATTCTCAATTATCAAGATCATTTGACGAAATTCGTGATGCTTCGTCCCTTGAAGACGAAAACGGCTCAAGAAGTGGCGTATTCTTTACTCGACATATTTTGTACGTTAGGAACTCCTTCTGTCCTTCAATCTGACAATGGACGAGAGTTTTCTAACCGTATCATTGAATCATTGAAAGAAATGTGGCCTGATTTATCAATAGTTCACGGAAAACCTAGACATTCGCAGAGTCAAGACAGTATTGAAAGAGCCAATCAGGATGTGGAGAATATGCTTGTTGCATGGATGGAAGAAAACAACTCGAGGAAATGGAGTGAAGGTCTCAGATTTTGCCAACTGCGGAAAAACAATGCTTTTCATCGAGGCATCCAACAAACCCCATTCGAAGCTATGTTTGGTGAGTACTTCGAATAACATAAATAATAAAAAAGAACTAGTTTTAAGCATGAAATACACTTTTAGAAAAATCTGTATTAAATTTAATAAAAATGTATATTGCCTTATGTTGATTTAAATACAAAAATATGCACATAACTACATTTAAGTGCAAAAATATTACCTCTACTATTTTTTTACTATAATAAAAAAATAATATTAGATAATATATTAAAGTTTTTTTTTTCTATAAAAATTCTAACACAATTTCCCTATTAAATCTTTCATAGTTACAAAATTTTATATTAATAGCCTTGATAGTCAGTAGGGTGGGTCGAAAATAAATACTTTTGGAATTCAAAATTGCTACAACGCGGAAAAGTAACGTATTGAGGTCCTAAAAAAGTATGATTAATTTGGAATCGATCGACATTCTTGTTTGCAGAGTTTTAAAATTTTATTGAGTTTCAATTTTTTTTACATTCCTGGAGGCCAAGAAAGTCTTCTCAATTTTTTTCGGATTTCAATCTATCATTTTCTGAGAGATAATTCCTATTTAATTTGCCATTGTTTTCGGAAATTTTTTTTACCACGTTTGCAAACAGGAGGAGAATTATTTGAGGTACATGAAAAGTTTTCAGTGTCAAAAATGAATAAGGAAAAAAATCCCTAAGACCCAGTAATTGAAATTGGCAATACAGCGAATTTTTACATTTTTGATTTTGGTATTTTGTGAACTTATCTTCATAACATGTAGTTGAAACATTTTTGTAAGCATGTGTGGGTTTTTTAAACATAGAAATACACTAGAAAAACAAATCCACAAGACCCAGGAATCGAAATTGGCATAACAGCGAATTTTAACATTTTTTTGATTTTGGTATTTTATGAACTTATCTTTATAACTTGTACTTTAAACATTATTCTGAGCTTGTGGGGTTTTTTTTAAACATATAAATACACTAGAAAAAATCGACAAGGCCCAGGAATCGAAATTGGAATGACAGCAAATTTTCTTATTTCGGAATTTTGTATCTAGCAGAATTAATTTTTTTTATTTATAAGTTACTTGTTACTTGTGAACCTGATTTCCATAGATGCAATTCTTTTTCGAACTGAAAGAAGGTATCGTTCTTTGTACATTCAATTTCACCCATTTTTTTCTTTTTTCATGCAATTTCAAAAAATGTTAAACTTATAAATAAAAGAAATTAATTCTGCTAGATACAAAATTCCGAAATAAGAAGACTTTAGAACTTGGCATTGAAAATGTAATTATTTTTTATTTGAAAAGGTTCTGAAATATTAAACATTTTAAATTCAACTTGAAAGAAAAACAGTTTTAAATTAAAAAGTTCAAAACTTTGCAATTTCAAACATGGTCTGATTTTTAATTCAATACTTAAAGAAAATGAAAAATATTTGTCAATCTATGCAATATACAAATATATACATATAAAAAAACTGTATTTGACACATTATCTGAAAAGTAACCCGTTGCCGTTACTAAAAAAGTAATGTTCCCGTTAACGCATTACTGTTAAGCACTGGCAAAAAGTGTCCTTCATTCTAAAAATTTAATTTTTTTATAGGAAGGAAAGCTCATATTGGTATCCAATCGATTCCAGATTCGATGAAGCTATTACTTCGAACAGAAGAAGATTTGGAGAAAATTTTGGATCCAGAGTTTGACAATTTCGAAGTCAACTCGCAGGTGCTGGATGAAGACAACGACATAACACCGGCCAAGTTGCAAAAGCTTGATGATTCGAGTTCTGTAGAGGAGCGAAATGTTCGGCAACAGGAGGACTTTGACGATTTTCCTTGCGAATCTTCCGACCCAGTATGTTGCGTTTGTTATAACGAAACTCCAGATGCACAGAAATGTTTCCAGTGCCAAAGAAACGTTCATGTTATGTGTGGTGTTGGCACAAGTGACAAACAGAAAGAAGGCGTTGGATCTGCACTTCTGTGTACAATTTGTTTTAATAAAAACAATATGTCTTTCAACAAAAGAAGGGCAGTGGAAGGGCTGACCGTACAAGCAGAGGAAATGAAGCAAGCCTCTAACAAAAAGTATTGCGAAATCCAACTCGGAACTTCGGTTAAAATACCTATTCCTAGCGTGGATAGGAAGGAGCAAGGGAGACTCGCGAAACTTAATTGGAATTATTATGGAGGTATCCAAAGACGGTTTTTATACAGTAGGCACTCAGAACGGTATAATTAGGTCATTATATTCTCGGAATCAATTTGCTGTTTGTGAAGAAAAGTTTATAAGCCTTAATGAAGTTCCTAACAAAAGCGTATCTGTACGACAAATAAATAGTGAAGAGTCATTTTTCGGTCTTCAAGGATTCGTAAAGTGTAATTGTACGAAGAAATGTATCAATAATGCTTGTAAATGTAAAAAAAAACAAATTGCAATGTAACTCAAAATGTCATGGCTCTAATTACTGCTGCAATAAGTAATTCATGATTGTAACGCTGTATTTTTTATTTAAATTTGAATGATTTGTATGTGTATATTTCATAATGTTTGATGCACGAATGAATATTGTAAGATAAGAGTGAAAAATTGAATAATAAAGTTTACACATATTGGAATAATATTTCAAACATTTTTTTTTTAATCTGCTTCAGGGTTTGCATGAAATTTATTAATTATTACATTCTCATTCTAATGAGAAGGTATTGGTTTTATGTAAAAGTTGACATAGTCGGTTTTCATCAAATCTCCACGCTTTGAGACCCCCTGAGCTAGAAAAAACGATTTTTACGAAGGTGTCTGTCTGTCTGTAGTCTGTTGTCTGTCTGTAGCCACGATAACTTTCGAAAAAATGATCAGATTTGATTGAGCTTTGGCACACTTTTTTATGGCCGAAAAATAGAGAACGAGTTCGTTAACCAGCTATTTTGGATGAAAATCCAAAAAGTGAGCACATTTTGAAAATTTTTGAGACCACTTTTTTTGAAGATTTGAAAATTCTATGTACGGTTATTAGTAGTACGCAAAATGATGAACAAAATATTCTTATGACTTTTCGTGATAAAAAAAAAATTACTGGAGTTATAGCATTTTCAAAATTCCAAAAAACAAACGAAAACGAACATTTTAAGCCGAAAAACGCACGATATGGAAAAAAGTCAGGAGGAGAAAAACGTTGCTTCTTGAACACCCTATAATATTTTCATAACAACTTTTTGAATTTTTTGAAAAATAAAAAATTCAAATTTTGATCGCACAAAAAATTAATGAAAAATCAAAAAAGCCATTTTGCTGTCAAACTATGCAAGATACCAGAAAAGATCATTTCACAAAAATTGTGCACCTAAAAAAGATCTACAAATTTCTTATCATTCACTTTTTGATATGACGCGTAGTTTTTGTTTTATTCGTAAAAAACAGCATTGAAAATAGAAAAATCAAATTTTCAGACGAATATTACCAGCTACGAAAAAATGACCGAAACAAACTTTGTTCATTCAAGGAAGATAAACAAATTTATTGTGACTCATGTTATGATAGGATGCGTGGTTTTTGTTTTATTCGTGAAAATAACATTGACAGTAAAAAAAAATCAAATTTTTGAAAAAACAATGCAAGGTACGAAAACATATAAATGAACACAAATTGTGCATTCAAAAAAGACTTGCAAACCCGTAATAAATTTTTGTGGTAAGAATATATTGAAAATGAAAAAATTAACTTTTTTGATAAACGGCACAAGCTAAAATAAAATGTTAACTAATAAAATTTGTCGCCTGTATTATATCATTACTTTTCATTTGAAATTAAATACAAATTTAGTAATTTGTATATGAAGAACATATAACACGAAGCACAAAGTGCGCGCTCAGTGTATTTACCAAATCGCACGCCGTAAGTGCGCTCAAACTTTTTTGTTTCTATCATACGGTTCAAATGATTTTCAAATGAAATATCGAGCGCGAAGCGCGAGTGTCTGGATGAGAATGTTTTCCTTAAGGTCGATAGAACCCGTGTGGAAAAATTTCGTGGCGCTGCACTGTTTCTGTCCAGTCCGCCTTGAGTCGACACTGGCACTCCACAGGCTGACTGTCCAGTGGCTAGACTGGGATGTAACGCTCGGATCGACTAGTTTCTAGACAGATCGGCTATTTTGGTAAAAAATAATTAATAATTAAATAATATAATTATTTTTTATGCCATAAAAGTCCAATATATAGATTTTGCAGTTAATTAAAAATATAAAAAAAGTTTTTGTACAAAAAAAAAAGAAGAAATGAGTTTCCGCAAATCTCTTGTACATACGCCGGGTGAAATAATAGATTGGACACGATTCATAACGATTAAGAGTGATCAAAAGTTGAATCGGTTTAAATGGTTGCTAATTGTGTCAATTGTTTCCAATCGGGTTGAATTGAGTAAATGCACTTGCCTGCAGTGCGCCCTCTGTAGTTTTCATTTGTAACACATATGACGCGGACGTGTTTATAGGTTGGAAATTAAATTTTTAACAATTCAACAAAAATTTCAAGTAAAAAAAATAGAATGTTTGTTTCAGGCGGTATACCGAATGAAGAGTCGAAATTATGTGGGTTAACGGTACGTAAAAATCATGCCATCTAACGATGTGACAGTGATATAGTGTCTTTATCAAGTAGGCAGTAGTAGTTTGATTTAGCAAGTATATTATTGTAAAACGTTTATTTACTTCTTTTTAAATTCATATTATTGACATTTTTTTGTTTGAAAGCGTAAAAAACCGCTTGTAAATAATTATCGCAATATCAAAATGCTGTAGTGACAACTTAACCTCTGATTCAGAATAATGGATACCCAATTGAAAACGATTAGAATCATTAGAACGTAGGATGGCGCCAATATTTTGAAACTCGGACTAAATAAAGTGTAGGTAACTCATTAAATTCTTTTAATTTTTAGTAGAAAAACTTATCCAATCTTTTTAAATGTCTTGCAGCATAAAAATGTTGAATTTATAAATAAGTTTGATTTGAAATTCTCGAAAATTTCTAGTTTTAAATATTTAAAATAGGGGAAACCACCCTACAGTAGATAATGATTAACAGTAGATAATCTTAATTTACTAGAAAACTAGCCACGAATGTTGATTGTCTCTTTCAGTATAAAGATTCTGCAATGATTCTACCTTGTCAGACAAATTTTCATTGAAAAAACATCATTACTTATTGTGTGAGGGCAAAAACCTAATTTTTTGCACGAAAACAAAAATTTAACCTTTTTTTTATTCATGGTTTTCATCCGAATAAAATTTTTCCAAGGTATGTTTTTACATTATAATTAAAATTTAAAGGTTAATGAACAATACGTATATAACAAAAAGTATTGATTTTCATTATTTATAAATATTTCAGGACTTTTTATTTGACATTCCATTTTCCAAAAGTAGATAACCAACAGTAGATAATCGTGATATTTCTCTGGAGGAATTGGTAGCACTGCGATGATCTCGAGCTGTATTCGTTGAATGACACTGAACACGAAATGTCACATTTGTTTAAGGGTTAGCGCGGTTAGCGTTGGGCATTTTTTTGAAGTATTTATGTTTATTAAATAATTATATCCACTTGGCAATATATCATTGGCAAATTAAAATATAGGAATAAATATTAGTAGTAAGCAGGTACGTCGAAAAATTATATTATTGTGTATATAAAGATATCTATAAATTATTATTATACAAACTGTTCGCGTCCTTTTTACGCTCGCACGTGTTATGTGTGGGACCGTGGAGTTTGATCTTTGCACTTCGGTGCACCCTGAGTGGAGAGTTGAGTTTGTCACCTAGAAGGAAGGGACGCATGCGTGGGCCTCCCTTAAGCAGTGGGGTAGGGGTGCTACATGATGGGAGAGAGACCCCATCGAATGAGTATCGATCGAAGATTCGAGGCCTGCCGACGTGAGACAGATCGAGATTGTGACTGCCTGTGGTGTGTGACAGGGGTGGATCCTCTGTATGGGACTGATATGCGCTGGATGTGTTGACCCAGTGATATGCTCTGGATTTGTTGAGCAAG
>CAKNYM010051535.1:50378-64834 GCA_932195095.1 Andricus curvator
TGATATGCTCTGGATTTGTTGAGCAAGTGATAACCTTAATTGTGGACCCAGCAATATGCTCTGGATTTGTTAAGCAGTGATAATATCTAATTGTTCAGTGTTTGAGAGTGGCGAGGACTGACTCTTCGAGAATGGCAAGGTGTTGCCTCTGATGTACAATTATTCAACACTCTACCATTACGTCCAAAAGAAAAAAGTAGCTGATGAAGAAAAAACAGAAATGAAATTCACTCCAAATTATAGCGTCAGGCGTGTTTTCACCGAAATTCAGGAAGAGGAGATAGCAGATTATTTACGAATGAGCGCTAGAGTGGCTTTTGGATTGACTGGGCTTGCGACAAGGCGGTTAGTATTTCAATTAGCTGATCGCAAAGGAATTGAAATGCCACCTTCTTGGACAGAAAATGAAGCAGCTGGAGAAAAATGGTTGACAGGATTTTGTTCTCGACATCATCTTAGCTTTCGGAAGCCAGAGGCTTGCAGTTTGGCACGATTAACTGCTTTCAACCCACATAACGTCAACAAATTTTATGGTAATTTAGAAAATTGTCTAGTGACGTATCCTTCCATAGCAGCTAGTCAGGGTATGCGAATCTTCAATCTAGATGAAACAGGTACAAAAACTGTACATGTCCCTGAGAAGGTTATTGCTGAAACTGGATGTAAGCAAGTGTCTTCGTCCACTAGTGGAGAGCGCGGTATCCTTGTAACAGTTTGTAATACAATTTGTGCTGCTGGTTCCTATCTACCACCAGCCTTGTATTTCCACGAGTAAAATTGAAACCCACTATGATGGCAGGCACTCCGCCAGGATCTCTTGGATTAGCAAATAAGAGTGGATGGATGACCTCAAAACTCTTTCTTGAAGTCCTAGACCACGTCATCAAGCACACTCACAGCACAAAAGAGGATCCAATACTGATGATTTACGATCATCACGAATCACACATCTCCGTTGATGTGATTGACAAAGCTCGAGAAGCTGGTGTAGTTCTCTTAACTCTTCCTCCGCACTGCAGTCATAAAATGCAACCACTGGATGTCAGTGTTTATGGTCCTTTCAAAAGGTTTTATAATTCAGCTTGTGGTGAATGGATGTACAAACACCCTGGATGTCCTATGACTATATACGATGTGGGTGCTTGCGTAGGACAAGCTTTCCCGAAGGCTTTTACACCACTGAACATTAAGGCTGGATTTGAAAAGACTGGAATCTATCCATTTGATAAGAATGTTTTTAAAGAAGAAGACTTCTATGGATGCAAAGTCACTGATCGACCACTTAATGCAGAAACGGAAAATGCTGCTCTAGAAGTTCAACAATATGAGGGATATCTCGAGGTTGCAGAAGGCGCTCACTTAGATCGATCTCTTCAGGAAGAAATCCATTTATCAATGAACAGAGAGATCATTCAAGAAGGAGCTGTTGAACTGCATTCGGCAAAAGAGCAGCCGAGCTTGTCTCAGCATTTACGTCAGCAATGCCTTGCTGTAGAAGAAACTGCGGAGCAACTTTCTACAGAAACTCAGACCAGCCAGCCCAACGATGTGGCAGTGGCGCCTTCACACTTTGCAACAGAACCAAAAATAGAGGAAGATGCTTTCAGACTCATGATAGAACTCCACTCGATACATTCTCATGAAGAAAATTTCGCTAAACTGACGGCTGAATTAGAAACACTCACCAAGGACCAAGATATTGGTTTAAAAGTATTGCCTCTACTACAGAAGATCCATGAGCACGAGAAAGACATACTAAAAGTATTCTGTGACAAAAATTTAATCCAGGAGCATCCTTTAAGTAATCTAAATATTTTCAATAGTGTGAAAAATTCGGCATTGAAATCCACGGAAAATGAAAGAGACGTAATTTCGGTACTACAAGAAATTCGACCTCTTCCTAAAGCTGGACCGAGAAAAACGAATAGAAAACCTAGGAAGAAGGGAGATAGCACAATTTTAACTTCATCTCCTGTCCGAGATTTGCTTCTAGATGAGGCAGCAGGTAAAGAGCTCAACAAACTCTCAAGCAGAAAAAGAAAAAACGAAACCAGTATTACCATAGGAACTGAAGTAATAGAAGATGAAAATGCGGATAGTCTTCCATCTTTGAATGAAGAAACTCCAAAGAAAAGGAAATATTGTAGGCGTAATGGAATTAAGCAGGAGAATGAGGATAAAAAAGAGGACGAGGAAAAAAACAAAAAGAAAAGAAAGTATGTTAAACGAAAGATAATCGATCTGGAAAATAAAGAGAATGAGGAACAGCAATTAACCAAAAATATATTAAATAAGGAAAAAAGCAACGCAGAGAAAACAAAGAAAATAAACTTTGCAAAGCGCGCGAAAGTCAACGTGGAATTTCAAAATTAGAAATTTATAAGGCCCTCTTATCCTATAGTACGTGTTAAAATGCATCGTTGAGATCGTTAAAGAAAATGTTGTTTATGAACGTTACAAAATTTGTGAAATAATATTAATAAATATTATTTCAACAACTCTTTTAAATTTGCGAGTTATCATTAATCCAATAACTTAATTGCTTTGAGATAACATAGAATGTCTCACATCTGTCTGTTTTACTTTTTATTTTTTTCCTGTAATAACATAAAAATAAATCCTGAAAAAAAACTTGGTTTGAAGATTCATATTCATTTCTTTTAAATAGTTCATAAATAATTTCCGAAAGAAAACTGTACAAGCTGGTGAAGGTTTCAAAAAGTTCGTTCTTTTCCGCCATCATATGCTAGGTTGGGTTATGAACTTCCTTGTAGAAGGTACCAACCTCACGAAATTTCAGATATATGAGAAAGTGTCAAAATTGTAGTTGTTGTGATTTTTCGTCAAATAAAGATATTTTAAACTATCTTTTAATCAGTAAACTGGTTGTAAGTGAAGCTCTACTTATAATAAATTGTGATTATCGATACCTAATCATTCTATCATGCCTAGGTATAAAACTACTAACGATTATCTACTAATGGATGGACGTGTCAAAATCGCATCTTCAGCAGTGTCTAATAAAAATGTTTATTATAGCTAAGTAATTCATTTAATGATACTTTTTTCTATTTCAATAGTCATTTGAAAATACAGGTTTTATTTAAATACGGAAATCTTTCCATTTTGTTGCAAACTGACGCACTAGAGCGCTATGGAATTTAGTCCTATCTACTGTTGGGTGGTTTCCCCTACTCAATTTTGAATATTTCAAATAATTTGGTTTGCAAAGCCTAATCTTGAAATCTTTGAATTTTAAAGGTTTCAAACTTTTTATTTTATAGTATTAGATTGTTCAGAAGGCTTTATGTAATTAAAAAGTTAAATAAATTAACAATAATTGACAGAAATGGACTTGGAGATTTAACTATTTAAAAAATGTTACAGATTAAACTATTTTTAAATTTAAACATGAAAAATTGTAGTATTTACAGGTGAAATAGTTCAAAATTGTATCAAATACATGCAGGAATCATCGCAACAACTGGTTTTCCTTCCCCAAGCACAGACATTTTCAAGGGTGGCGATTCGGCGGACGATTTAAAATTCTCGGTCAAGTTTTTCAATTTTCCCAGTCAACTAAAAGTAATATATTAATATTTGCCGCAAAACACAAACATTCAGCTTAATTCATGATGTTCATTCTGAACATCCTTTAACACAACATGCAGAACATTGCAAAATAAATGAATTTTTGAAAAATACTTTAATTTTCCACTAAAATATCAATTTTTACAAACAAAAATGAAATAGTTCAACTTTTAGTTGAAAAAATTGATTTTCAACAAAAAATTTGAATTTTCAACCAAAGTGATGAATTTTCAAAGAAAAATATGAACCTTCAACTGAATAGGTAAATTAAAAAAAAAAGTTTCAACTAAAATTATGAATATTTAACTCAAACACTTGAATTTTCAACCAAAAAGATGAATTTTTAAACCAGAAGATTAATTTTCAAATAAAAAGAATCATTTTGTACTAAACATACAATTTTGCAACAAAATACTTGAATTTTTAACAAAATAGTTGAATTTTTTGATTAAAGGAGACAAAGTTTCAACTGAAACAGTTGAATTTTCAAGCAAAAAAAAATAATTTTCACTAAAAAATATAAATTGTCAACCAAAACTTAAATAATTAAATTCCAATTCAAAAAAATTAATGTTCAACCAAACAAACGAAGTGATGAATTTTCAAATAAAATTGTAGATATTTAACTGAAATAGTTGAATTTTAAACCAGACAGATGAATTTTTCACTGAAATGATGAATGTTTAACTAGAATAATTGAATTTTGGACCAAGAAGATGAATTTCTACCAAAAGACGAATTTCCAACTAAAAAAGATAATTTTTCTACCAAAAATTGAATAAATAAATTTTTAGGCAAAAAAAGAGAAGAATTTTTAACTAAAATTATGGAATATTCAACTGGAATAATAGTTACATTTTCATATAAAAAAAAATATAATTTTCAACCAAAAAACATTCAAAGAAAAAGAATAGTTGAATTTTATGCCAAAAAGATGAATTATCAGTCATAAAGATTATTTTTTTACAAAAAAAGTCAAACTTTCAAACAAATAGTTTAATTTTTCAATGCAAAATATCGATTGTCAACAAAATAGTTGAAGTTTCACCAAAAAAAGATGAATTTTAAATTAAAATGATGAATCTTCCAAGTGAGAGTGATAGTGGGACAGAGGGTGACGAATTAGCAAGTAAAAATGCTAATATCCGTAGGGTATTAGAAGATGAGAAAGAATCTGAATAGCTTTACTCTCAGTTAATTTTAATTGTTCTATACCTAAAATACTTTAAGCAATTTATTTAATAAATTACACGTTTTTTATACAAAATTATAGACAATGAAATTAATAATTTGATGAAAAAACTTCATCAAATTGGCAAATTTAATTTGAATTTTTTTAATTAATGAAGACTTCTTTGGGATATTTAGCAATATTTTACTTTCCCTACAATTTTAATTGTCCTATTTAATACATTTTTAATATGTTAGTGAAATTATTGAATTTTGATGCATAAATAAGAATTGAATAATTATCAATTTAGAAAAAATTTAAGTTAGTTTGAGAGATATTTACAAGTTTTGAGAAGATTCAAACTTAATTTAAAACTGGACAAAATTTCGAGAAATAAAAAACTAAATTTAGATTCTTGAAGATTTCGAAATAAAATTTTGAAGCTTTTTATGGATCTTTAAAGGTTTTAAGAAAACGAAATAATTTTTAAGTTTGCTGAGAAGATTTAAAATTATTTTTTATTTTGAAAAATTAATATTAAGAGCGAAATTAAAAAAGATTGTAGACAGTATGCAGATGTTTGAAAATTTCGAACACAAAATTTATAAACTTTTCAAGCATTTTGAAAGGTTTGAAATGAATAAAAAATTCTTATTTCTTCAGTTAATTTTAAAAGAATATTTAATAAAATTTTCAAAAAAGAGTCAGGATGATTTTAAGGTAATTTTTTTATTTTTGCAGGATTTTCAAAAATTTGTAGGAAAAATTCGAGTTGCTTAAAATGATATAATTTAAGAAAAATTTTGATTAATTCTTCAATTCACAGCACTGAAAATGATAGCGTGGATTTCTTTTTTTTTTTTTAATCTTTTAACTGTACAATGTATAAAAGTAAGAATTTAAAATTTTGCAGTTTAACGAATTTTAATTTAAAAAATTTCAATTGAAAAGTGTTAAAAGCTTCCATTTTATCCGCGTCAATTATTAAGCGTTTAAATTAAATAAATTTCAAGGTTCAATTTTGTAAGTTTAAAATTTTTGAAAATTTAACTTTGAGTGCTCGAATTTGCAGTTCAGTCTTTGTAACTTCAACAGAAAAAAAGTTTATGTTCAAGAGTTCGAATCTTTTAATTTCAATGACCGTGATCAATTCTTTCTCAATTGTTCAATTTCTATTTGCAGTCAGAAAGTTTTTCTTTTTCGACCTAGGATGACGAATATTGAGAATATTGAAAAGAGATAATGTTAAATGGCATATATATGGTGTCCAATCAATTGCTATATATTTGAAAAAAACTTCAAATCTAAGGTTTTTTGGTGTTTAATAATAATTTTTCATTATTGTCTTTTAATATTGCTTTAAAGTTTAAACATAGAAGCTTTTATGTAATATCGATCAGGTACACATCTTAATTCAAAATTATCTCATTGCAGTGTTCTAAATATTTGTCATCTTAGGTTGAAAAAGAACGATTTTTTGGCTGCAAAACATGTAAATTCCGGTAGATTCTTGTAGTTGTAAATTCTCGTAGAAAATTAAAACTACAACAAAATAAAACAATTTACGGAAAAATGCAATAAAAGTACAAAATTCGTCTCAATAATAGAAAAAAGTTGTACTTTCCTGTAATTTTGGTTGTAATTTATTGTATTTATTTGTAGATTACTGTAAAAATAGTTCTAGGTTTCTGTATATTTTTCTAAAAATTTTTCCACCAGGGAACTTAATCTTCTTGATCGAAAATCACCCTTTTGTTTGAAAATACATAATTTTATTTGAAAATTCATCTGTTTGGTTAGAAATACTGGTTGAAAATTCAACTGATTTGTAAAAATTGATCTTTTTGGCCGCTTAAAAAGTCCACAATTTGGTTAAAAAATAACCTATTTTGTTGAAAAATCGTCTTTTTTTTAATGAATTCTACTGTTTTTTATATAAAATTTTTTTGTAGTCCGAAAAATTCAACCATTTTGTTAAAAGTTGAACTACTTTCTTAAACATATATTTTTTTGTTGAAGATTCATAATTTTTGTGGAAAATTCGTCTTTTTGGTAAAAAAAAACCTTCTTTTTGATGACTTTATTGATACATTATTGTTACTTTTCGTATACTTTTTTGAGAGAAGTATGGTTACTATTTTACTATTTTTTTAAGCTTGAGCAGTTCCGAGCCCTGTGTATATTTATACCTTATACTTTTTTCTATGTAATTTTTATTAAAAATTAATTCAAAGTTTTTTAATATCCATTAGTCATATTTACAATTTCACCCCACTTTTTTTATGCGCAGAAAAATTATTTTGTACAAATTGGTAGCTTTTGATGGTTCCAATAAGTGTTTCACAATTCTAACGTATACATATTTTTAGGATATTACAATTATTATATTGTTCACTTCTAAAAACTTTAAAGTTTCATTTAACTTTTTATGAGAAAAAATAAATAAATATTCTAAACCACGTGTTTACAAAATGTGTATTCCGCCAATTCAAAATCCCATCGACTTTCCTTTTTTTGTACTGTTCGATTATTTTTATTTATGTAATTACTTTGTATTACGTTTTATTTAGTTTCCAGTTTTATTCGATTCACTCATTGACAATAAACTAAACTTTACATGATTTTTATTAATATTTTTGAGTTCTCTTCCATACTACATTTGAATCTCCCGCATATCCCGATCTGTCCCGAATGGCCCCGAACCAAAACAACCCTAAAAAATGGCGGCTCCAAAGCCTTCAAGTGGGCATACGCGTTTTCCATTGAATCCTGCATCCAGTGTATTATAGGGTGCAGTTCCACCGAACGAGCTTAGGCGGCGTGGCGTCGCTTATACGTGAGTGGCGCGGCGTATCCAGCGGCTTGGAGGTGGAGGGGATACATAGGAGTGAGCGAGGTAGAATCGGCGGTCTTTTTTCAATATCTGTTTCCCCTCCACCTCTAAGCCACTGGATACGCCGCGCTACTCACGTATAAGCGACGCCACACCGCCTAAGCTCGGTCGGTGGAACTTCACTCATATATATATATCAGTGACTTAGCCTCTGAAAAATATTTATCTTGACAGGTGAATCTCAAAAATGGTTCTTCCTCGTCTGGCGAACGAGGAAGAAGTATTAAGAAAAAATATGTGTTTTTGATACCCGCCCGGGACCAGCAAAACCTCGGCTCCGCCTCGGCTTTGCAAAAGTCGGGCGGGCGACCGAATCCCATGCATCCGCTCAGCTGACCCGAGAGCAGCAGCGGCGCTACGCGGGGTGGCGCGCGAGCTGATGCAGGCCACACAAGAAAAAGCATTCGAACTAGCAGCCGACAAAGCATTTCATTAATTAACATTAATTATTAAACGTACTTTCGGCTGGGGATGAAGAAAACTAGTATACGACACACGGCCAGAAATATTGGATGCCCTGGCGTGCGTGATATGAGGCCTTCATATGACAGGCGCCCGGAAATCCAACTTTCTGGCCTTGGGTCGTAATATACTATTTTTTTTACAGAGATATTATTTTTGGCACAACCTTCATCGTGACTCGGTTTCATTATAGTAAAAATGACTCTTGAATATTTTTTTTTATAAATTACGTAATTCATGAGTGAGCAAAAAAAACTTTTTTACACATCACCTTCACTAAATCCTTCACTCTCCTGTGAGTATACTTTCTTCCTTTTTCAGTATGTATCCTGTCCGGGCATACCCAAACGTTTGAAAGCTATTTTTAAAATGATCAATTATCAGATTATCTATAAGATCGAATTTGACCCAGATACAATACACAAGAGGAACTAGGATGAAAAATTATTGCAATAGATATGATTCGTATTTTTTGAAAAAAATTAATCTTGTTGTCAGAAAGTTATTTCTTTTTTGTTAAAAATTCAACTGTTTTGTAGAAAAGTCGTTTTTTGCTTGAAAATTCAACAATTCGATGGCAAATTATACTATTTGGTTGAAAATGGACTTTACTGTTGAAAATTCATATTTTTGATTGAAAATTCATCTATTTTGGTTAAAAACTTAACTATTTTATTGAAATTTCGATTGACTTTTGGTTAAAAAGTACTTTTTTAACTGAAAATTTACCTTTTTTCAGTTTTCACTAGTTGGTTGAAAATATATCTTTTTAGTTCAAAATTTAAATACTTGGTTGACAATTCACGTATTTTGTTAATAATTCGTATTTTTTGGATGAAAATTAATTTTTTTGATTAAAAGATCATCTTTTGGGTAGATAATTCAACAATTTGGTTGAATGATGAACTCTTTTGTTGAAAATTTATTTCTTATGTTGAAGCCTCATTATTTTATTTGAAAATTCATATCTTTGGTTGAAAATTTAACTACTTTGTTGGAAATTTGTTTTTCTTTTTGGTAGAAAATTAATCTTCTCTATTGAAAATTCACCCGTTTGGTTAAAAATTCATCATCATTTTGTGAAGTCGGCTTTTTTGGATGAATCCAGTTGTTTTTTATTATAAATTAAAAGATTTTTCAGTTGAAATATCATCTATTACTTTTTTCGTTGAGAATTCCTCATTTTTGGTGGAAATTTTACTAATTGGTTAAAAGTTGAAATACTTTGTTGAAAACTAATTTTTTTGGTTGAAGATTCATAATATTTGTTAAAAATTTTGTTTTGAATTAATTTTTTCCTTGGTTGATAATTAATTTTTTAAACTGAAAATGTAACTATTCCATTTTTTGTTGAAAATTGCTATTTTTAGCTGAGAATTGGTATTTTCTAGTTGAAAATTACACTATTTGGTTGAAAATTCACGTAGTTTGTTGAGAATTCGTTTTTTTTTAAATCAATCTTCTCGACTGAAACTTCATTCTTTTCAGTAGAGCATTTAACTTTCTTGTAGAAAAGTCGCTTTTTAGCTTTTAAATTCAACAATCCGATAGAAAATTACACTATTTGGTTAAAAATTGACTTCATTGTTCAAAATTCACATTTTTGGTTGAAAATTCAACTATTTTAGTTAAAAATTTAACTATTTTGTCGAAAATGCGATGAATTTTCGGTTAAAAATTAATTTTTTAAACTAAAAATTGAAATATTTTATTTTTGGTTGAAAATGTATCTCTTTTAGTCAGGGGGGTGACTCGCCATACAAATGCGCTGTGTCAGTTTTGTGAAGGACGGCAGAAAATGAAACACTGGCGCCACTAGCGCCACGCCCTATATTTGAATGAAAGCTGATTAGAATCATGGGAGATTTAGTATTTTTCGCAGTTTTTATAATATTTTGGACGTTTGTGGATAATTTAAATACTTTTAGCTTGAATTAGGCAAGGATTAACTGTTTCTAGAATTTAAAAAATACCTAGGATTAAAAAATAGACCTTACATACACTGGAAATGTCGGTTTTTTAGTTTCAAGTAGAGTGAAATGGTAAAATATAAAGATTACGTATTTACCGTTTAAAACAAATAAACTAAATGTTCTGAAATGATAATATATAAAACTTTTTGTCTATTTTTTAATTACTCGAATGATCCTAATCTATTATTACATTATAATAAAAATATACAAGCAAATTTAAAAATCATAATTTTTAATATTCAGTATATTGTATTGATCGTGAAATGGCTAAAAGATTATCAGTAATAAAGTTATTAACTTTAACGTACATTTAGTCATTTATTTATTTAAAAATTGAATTAAAAGATGGAGATATAAATTAAATATGGGGTAAAGACAGTAGGATGGTATATAGGAGTAATAAATGCTAGGTTAATTTATTTAAATAAATATAATTATTTAAATTATTTACGAATATACTGCGATTAAAGTATAGCAATTATTATGCAGACAGAACATAATAATTTATTATATACAATTGAACAAAGCTAGTTTTACAAAATGTCGCGACTTTCTTTTTCATAAAATTATCGTTTTTTTAAATTTAGGTTTCTTTTACTATTCTGACTGCAAGAAAATCATTATTTTACAATTGTAATTTACTTTGGTACTTGAATTTATTAATAAATTAATGTAATCGTACATAAATTTCGAACTGATAAAAATAAACAACTTCTTAAAACAATTTTTAAGAAGTGAAATCTTCCTTTGATCAATTCAATTGTTACCTTAATAGGAACGTAAGTTCTATTATTTCGGTCTTACGATCAATTTGAATAAAAAAGACTAGGAGTATTCCGAGTCAATACTTTAATTATAAAAAGTTACAATCTCGCAACGTTTCGACCTCAATCTGTTGGTCATCCTCAGGCAAATTATACCCGATAAAGGCTTATATTATACCTAATAAAGTATTTTTTATTCAAATTGATCGCAAGACCGAAATAATAGAACTTACGTTCCTATTAAAGTAATAAATGTCGAAACTCGGCGATAATTCAAAACTGTCATTAATGTTACTTTTACAATTTTCTTAAAGATAGTAAGGGTTTTAAAATATTTTTAAAATTTCAAAAACTAATAAAAATATAATGTTACACACTATTACAATAATCTACAAGTTTTACAAGAAGAAAAATATATCAAAATTGAAAAATCAATGTAGTCATGAAACCGTCAGAGCCATTCAATTATTTTAGGTTAAACAACATCGGTGTAAACAAATCCTCATACCTATCGCCATAACCGTTCCATCCGGAGCTAAAACTTTCTTTTTCCAAATTATTTGATCCTTTAAAAAGTGATCTTCACAAACTACATTTCCAGGTTTAACAATAAAATCCTTTTTGTCATGCTTAATTGCTTGGTGCCAACGGTCAACCTCATTTTTTAGAACGGAAAAATGCACTGTTTTACTCCGTTTGAGCGGGTTGAGTCGTACCCTGATAGACAGTTCGGTGCTATACATCGATGCCCCCCCCCCCCATTGTTATAACACATGTATCCGTAAATTAATAAAATATGGCAAATAGACGATAAAGTTATGACATTTCACGAGTTTGTGTATGCAAAATCATAACAGACAACGGGCAGACCGGGCGTCGTGGAGGTGGCGCCAATGCTTCACGACTCGCCGCTCTTCACAAAACTGACACGCGCCTCTAATGCAAAAGAGAAAATCGTGTCACCCCCCTGCTTTTAGTTAAAAATTTCCCTAGTTGGTTGAAAATCTATCTTTTCAGTTGAGAATTGAACTATTTGATTAAAATTTCAGGTAATTTGTTTAGAATTCGTATTTTTTGGAATAAAATGTTTTTTTTAAATTAAAAAATTAACCTTTAGGTTGAAAATTCAACAAACGTATTGAATGTTGAACTCTTTTGTTGAAAATTCATTTTTTTATTGAAGCCTCATCATTTTAATTGAAAATTCATCTCTTTGGTTAAGAATTTAACTACTTTGTTTGTTTGTTTTTTTTGTGTGGAAAATTGATCTTCTTTATTGAAACTTCATCCTTTTGGTTACAAATTTGTGATTTTCGTTGAAAATTCATCTTTTTGATTAAAAATTAACTTTTTTTGTCAAAAATTAATATTTATTGGTCAAAAATTCAACTGTTATGCATAAATTGTTTTATTTTTTTTGACTTGATAATTCACAATTTTGTTGTAAAGTCGCCTTTTTTGGATGAATTCAACTATTTCTCTATTATGAATTAAAATATTTTTTAGTTCAAATATGATCATTTTTTTATTTTTTTATTAATTAATTAACATTAATTAATTTTAACATTTTTCGTCGAGAATTCCTCTTTTTTGGTGAAAATTTTACAAATTGGTTGAAAATTAAAATACTTTGTTAAAAATAAATTTTTTTGGTTGAAGATTCATGATATTAGTTTCAAATTCGTCTTCTTCGGTAGAAAATTGTTCTTCTTGGTTGTGAATTCACCCTTTTGTTTAAAAATTCATCACTGTACTATTTTGTTTAAAATTAATTTTTTCCTTGGTTGATAATTAATTTTTTAAACTGAAAATGTAACTATTCCATTTTTTTGTTAAAATTGCTATTTTTAGCTGAAAATTGGTATTTTCTAGTTGAAAATTACACTATTTGGTTGAAAATTCACGTAGCTTGTTGAGAATTCGTTTTTTTTTTTTTTTTTTTTTGAATCAATCTTCTCGACTGAAAATTCATTCTTTTCAGTTGATCATATTACTTTCTTGTAGAAAAGTCGCTTTTTAGCTTTTAAATTCAACAATACGATAGAAAATTACACTATTTAATAAAAAACTGACCTCATCGTTCAAAAATTAATATTTTTGGTTGAAAATTCAACCATTTTAGTTGAAAATTTAACTATTTTTTCGAAAATGCGATAAAGTTTCGGTTAAAAAATAATTTTTTTAACTAAAAATTGAACTATTTTATTTGTTGTTGAAAATGTATCTCTTTTAGTTAAAAATTTCACTAGTTGGTTAAAAATCTATCTTTTTAGTTGAGAATTGAACTATTTGGTTAAAATTTCAGGTAATTTGTTAAGAATTCGTATTTTTTGAAAGAAAATTTTGTTTGTTTAGTTAAAAAATCATCTTTTAGGTTGAAAATTCAACAAATAGGTTGAAAAAATGTTGAACTCTTTTGTTAAAAATTCATTTTTTTGTTGAAGCCTCATTGTTTTATTTGAAAATTCATATCTTTGGTTGAAAATTTAACTACTTTGTTTGAAATTTGTTTTTCTTTTTGGTAGAAAATTAATCTTCTCTATTGAAAATTCACTCTTTTGGTTAAAAATTCGTCATTTTCGTTGAAAATTCATCTTTTTGGTTAAAGATTTAACTATTTTGTTTAAAATTAATTTTTTCCTTGTTTGATGTTTAATTTTTTAAACTGAAAATGTAACTATTCCATTTTTTGTTGAAAATTGCTATTTTTAGCTGAGAATTGGTATTTTCTAGTTGAAAATTACACTATTTGGTTGAAAATTCACGTAGTTTGTTGAGAATTCGTTTTTTTTAAATTAATCTTCTTGACTGAAAATTCAATCTTTTCAGTTGACCATTTAACTTTCTTGTAGAAAAGTCGCTTTTTAGCTTCGAAATTCAACAATTCGATAGAAAATTACACTATTTAATTAAAAATTGACTTCATCGTTCAAAAATTAATATTTTTGGTTGAAAATTCAAATTTTCGGTTAAAAATTAATTTCTTAAAGTGCAAATTTATCTTTTTAGTTAAAAATGTAACTGTTCGGTTGAAAATTCATGTATTTGGTTGAAAATTCACGCATTTTGTTGAGAATTCGTATTGTTTTGGAAGGTAATTAATCTTATTATTTAAAAAATCATCTTTTTTGTTAAAAATTCAACTATTTGGTTAAATATTGAACTCTTTTGCTGAAAATTAATTTTTTTGTTGAAGACTCATAATTTTAGTTGAAAATTCATCTCTTTGGTTGCAAATTTAACTATTTTGTATAGAATTAGTTTCTTTTTGGTAGAAAATTAATCTTCTTTGTTACAAATTCAAGTGTTTTGCAGAAAAGTCGTTTTTCATCTTGAAAATTCAACAATTCGGTAGAAAATTAAACTGTTTGATTGATGATTGACTTTCTGGTACAAAATTCATATTTTTGGTTGAAAATTCAACTATTTTGTTTACCAATTTGACTATCTTGTTCAAAATGCGATCAATTTTTGGTTAAAAATTAATTTTTCAAACTAAAAATTGAACCATTTTATTTGTTGTTGAAAATGTATCTGTTTTAGTTAAAAATTTCATGTTAGATATATAATTTGAGTTCATTTGGTTCAAACGAGTCCCGCTT
>CAKNYM010051535.1:89834-121792 GCA_932195095.1 Andricus curvator
AACTTTGACATAGCCAAGATGATTCCTTCATTCAAAAAGAGAACTCCCTCAAAGAAAATGATACGAACCAAGAGTCTTCCTTTGAATCATAGAATTAGTCTTAGAATATAAGGACACTAGTTTCTCTTTTGTAGTTTAAACATTTAGCATTTATTAGTCTTAACTGGTATTTTGCTTAATTACCTCCCGGTAGATGATGATGACTAAGGCCTGCTTTGCACACTGCTATTACTGTAGAATTTATAGACCTATCTGTATTAGTATCGAGTAGTAACAACATGGACTTAAAGTATTCCAATACTATCTGTATAAAATATAAGTTGACTTAAGTTAACATTAGCATTAGAAATACATTTATTTTATGGTTTTTGACTCAAGTGCAATTTGTAATTTTGAGCTTGTAACATTTTCAAAAGAAAAATTTTTGATGTGTAAACATCTTAGACCTCGATATGGGAAGTCGCGCCTACACGGAAAAAAGTGGATCGTTAAAAAAACTCTGTGAACCAGCAGCTCTAACTATTTTAAATTGAACCGCAGCTTTTCGTCGGTGAATTTTGTTAAAATTACTATTTCGCATTCAGGTTATTTAAACTGACTTCTTAAAAGAGTAGGTTGAACAATTTCAAATAGTAGGATGCACTGCACCAGTTGGTAACCGTCCACACTCAGGAGAATAAGAGTTACTATTTCGTGTAGTATGCCTTACTTCTGTGAAGAGTAACTTTGCCGATTTCGCATTGTAACGCATATATGTATATGTATATGTATATATGCTCTGCACGCATTCTATACACGATTTATAAATAGATGAGCTCGAAACTTTCGACAACAAAAATGATGTGAAACGTCGATCGATTTGAAAAGGAAAAAATTATTTTATATATGATTATTACTGCACTTAATTCACGATTATTCTTAACAATTGCATCCACAGAGACTCACACATATAATCGCACGCTCAAACGCTTTGAAAAATCGCCCCCGCTGGGGAATCGAACCCTACCTAACTACCTAAAAGCTGTCCTAAAACCTAAATCTAGCGCAAGTGTTAGTCAAGTGAGCTACGGAACCGCTTAGATTTTTCTGACAAACTCTCGGTCAAGCGGTTTCTCTGAGAAAAACGTGGCCAGCTAAGAAATTATAATAAATAATTACTTAACATTTTTTTAACTAATCTCTTCCTGATGATTTCTAATATTTTGTAACGAGCTTGGGAAAAATATGTTGCTTAGAAGTATTAACTCACACAGTAAATATATTATTAGTAATTTATATGTATATTATTATAAAATGAATTGAATTACAATTTTTAAAAAGTACATATTTTGTATTATTGAAAATTACGGCTTGAAAAAATGTTTTCGAATGAAAGTTTTTGAATTTTGAACTGATATATAAATAAAAAATAGTTTAAACATCGTAATAATATATCAAATGCAAAATCGAAATCACTATTTTATGATGAGACAAACGTTGAATTGTGATTTAAATTTAAATTTTTTGCACAAATAAAATTTTTCTCATGAGATATGGGGATGCTGAATTAGAATAAAAACTGTTTAAAAAAAAAATATTCGGTTCCGATAAATTGATATCAGGGTGCACAGTCTTCCCCTGTTTTTCTTAGTTTCCCCTTTTTTCTTGAAATTTCCCTTTTACCCCCTATTCTCAAAAACCTTCCCCCTTTTCCCCTTTTCTCTTTAAATATACGATATTTGAAATTGTACCCATTATTGAATAATAATTAAAGCAATTATAGCACTTAAATAAATTATTTATGAATAAATAAGGAACACGTTCCAAGTTCAGACCATTACAAATAAATACTCTTAAACAAATTTGAAGATGAAATATTTTAAAGCAAGTTGAAAATGTGAAAACTGCCGACAGAAGTTATTATCCAATATAAAATTGGAACAGGTACAAAATATATATTATTTTTTAAATAAGTATTAGAAGATTAATACATTTTAGTTGAAATGTACAAAGTTAAATACCTAATTAAAAAATGGAATATTCAAAACTCATCAGCTGGAATTTTAAATGTTCTAACTTGAGCAATTTTTAATTTTTTTTAATTTTTACTTGAAAATTTAGCTATTGTTGAAACTTTTTTTGGTTGAAAATTAATTTTTTTAAACTCGCAATTGAACTATTCCATTTGTGTTTGAAAATTGATCTTTTTTAATTGGAAATTCAACTATTTGGTTGCATGTTCAAATTTCGTTCAAAAGTTATATTTTTTGGCAGAAAGTTGGTTGAAAATGTAACTATTTGGTTGAAAATATATTTATTTTGTTGAAAAGCTGTCTTTTTGGTTGAAAATCAAACTACTTTGTTAAAAATGCACTTTTTCAAACTGAAAATTGAAATTTTTGATTGAAAATTATTTTTTGTATTGAAAGCTTATATTTTTGAGTTAAAAATTCGAGTGTATTGTAGAAAGTACTTTTTTGGCACGAAAATTCAATAAATAGGTAGAAAATTTGTTTTTTCATTTGAAAATTAGTTTCTTGAAATGAAAATGTAGCAATTCCATTTTTGGTTCAAAGTTGATCTTTTTTATTTTGAAAATTGAAATATTTGGTTAAAAATTTATGTAATCTGTCAAGAATTCGTCCTTTTTTTGTAGAAAAATCATCTTCTTGCTTTAAAATTCGACATGCTGAATACAATTTTTTTTCTTCATTGGCTAAAAAATCTTTTTTGATTGAAAACTCAACTCTTGTTGGAAATTCGTGTTTTTTGGGTTAAAGATTCAACTGTTTTGTAGAAAATTTGAATTTCCTCTGGAAAATTCAATAGTTTGGTGATTTTTGAACAACTTTGTTAAAAATGAATTTCTTAGTTAAAAATTCATCATTTTAGTTAGTTTTTTCTTGTTTGTTAAAAAGTAGGTTTTTTAACTAACAATTGTGATGTTTGGTTGAAAATTAACTTCTTAATTATTAATTCATATTTTCGAGTTGAATAATCAACTGCATTGTAGAAAATTCAACAATTTGGGAGAAAATTCAGTTTTTTCAATTGAAAATTAATTTTTTTAAACGAAAATATAACTATTCGATTTTTGGTTAAAAACTGTTGTTCTTAATTCAAAAATTCAACTATTTTGTTCAAAAATTATCTTACTCATTGAAAATTTAAAATTGTGAAAGTTAAAAATAAATTTCTTGCTCAGTTACAATTTTTTTGAAAATATGCAAAAACATGTTTTTTTTTTTGATTGAGTCATATGCACACATTTAAAAAAAAGTTGAATATGTCGAAACTAAAATTTATTCAGCTTGAACCAAAGAAACATTTTTTTCTTTTTCGGAAAAAAATGTTTGTCGTGAATTAGGATTTTTGGGATTTCATATATTTTTTGCGATTTTCGAACGTTATAAACACCACGAAAAAAATGTTTCCCATGGATAAAAAATAATAACATGTTTCTTTGGTTCAAGGTGACTCAATTTCAGGTTCGAATTAATCCAAAAAACATGTTTTTGTATATTTTCCAAAAATTTGCAATAAGGCAAATTTTTTTTTTAATTAAAAAAAATTGTTCTTTAATTGTGAATTTAAGAAAGAGAACAGAAGATATTAACTGATTTCAATTGTTTTAAATTTAGATTGAAAGTATTAATTATAGTAAGGATGAAATGAAAAATCTTGGAAAGAAATATTTATGAGAACGATGTCAAACATGTCAAAATTGTATATTTAACTAATTTTATTTTTTCCCGGACTTTTTTATTTCACTCTGGATGGGTTTCCAACGATCTAACTATATCCAATTTTTAAAAATAAATCTTAAATGGCAGAAATCATTAAAAGTTATTTAAAAATGTAACATTTCTTACGGAAAGGTTGTTTGTTCTTTTCGACATATGAAAATAAATGTTTAATCTTTCCCCTATTTTCCCCTTTTTCGTGCGAAAACCACCCTATTTCACCTATTTTGAGCTCCTTTTACGCTGTGATCCCTGTAATATCAAAGATCGCGATATCATAGTAGTATGGTAGATTTTATTGTTGTTGGAAATATGAAAAAAAATTAGAAAATATATTTTTTTTCATGAAATGGTAGTAATTTTTACAAATATCAATGTGAAAAGGTTGAAAAAATTATTACTACGTTAAAATTGGAAATTAATTTGAACTCAAATTTTATTACAAATTATTTTTTCATTATTGGTTCAAAAAATTATATGTCGAAAACAATTTATTAATCTACTAAAAAAAAAATCTTCCAAATAATATAATATTTGAACTTAGGTGGCTTAATCAAGTACGATCCTAATCAATTTTAGTGTTATAAGAAATTAAAAATATCATAAGCAGAAAATTCCATAGTAGAAATAATGTAAAAAAAAGTATCCTTTTTATATATAATTCTTCAGAATATTTTTAAATTCTGAAAATTTTGTACAAAAGAAAAAAACAGTATTGAAGTATAAAGTAGAGTTATTCACTATGTTCATTTATAATAATTATCTCAACTGGTATTATGATAAAAGAGAAAACATTATAAAATAGTTTCCGATAATTTATTTAATTTTGTAAAAGGTCAGTGCGCGGTCTGTCTTATAGATTAAAAAGCGAAAATCTGTTGTTTTACTGATAAGCAAGTTACAAGTCGTCCTTCTTTTTTAATTTGAAACGGACCGCCTAAAAAATGTTGCGGAGGGGGCCTGCACGTTTCTAGTTGTGCCACTGAACTCACTTACAATTTCAAATAGTAAGGCTAACAATCTCGCGCAGTGATTATTGCAATGCGAAAAAGCAGATCGAACTCACTTGCAAAAGTCAAACTCACAATTCTTTGCTTACTATGAAAATTAGTTATTCATACAGTCTCCCATGTTCAAATGTACTATTTCAAATAGTTATTGAAGCTAATTGTTCTAGTAATCTTTCTTTTTACAATTTGAAGTAGTAATGCTGACTTCAGACTTTGTATATTTTGAGATCACTATCTCATTCAGTATCAAAAACTATTTGAATTGTTTCTTGTGCAATGCGAACAAGTAAACTTCAAGTTAACAATACATCAAAGTGAATCTAACTATCTACTTTTTTCCGTGTGAGTCAAGTGAAACCACGACTCGAAAGTGTAACGCAGGCCTCTGACACAAGCGTTGTATCGCGTAACAGAGACACTAAAGGAGCTTTCTCTCTCCATTGTTATTGTGCTTGGAAAGTGACCCAAAAACTGCAAAATAGCAGTTTTCTATTAAATTCATACTAAAAACGGTATTCTTTGGATTTTTTTAACAAGAATTATTTTTAATTGATAAGGGACGAGTTTCCAAGTATTTTGTAAATAATTTTTAATTATTCAAACAATTATTATTTGTTTAAGAATTATATCTTTCTTGAAATCGTGGAAAATTATTGTTTCCGGGATATAAGTGATAGATTTTATGTATGGTAAGAATATGTTTTGTTTTTTACATAATTGGTCATTATTTAAACAATTTTCATTTGTTCAAACATTCTTTTCTCCCTCAAATTTTAACAAGTTATTATTCTCTGGAATTTATATCTCGAAAATAATAATTTGCCACGTCTTACAGAGAAACAAAATTTTTAAACGAATAATAATTGTTTAAACAATTGTAAAATACTTAAAAAATATTTGGAAACTCGTCCTTTATCGATTAAAAATAATTCATGTTGAAAAAACACAAGAAATACCGTTTGTAGTATGAATTCATTAGAAAACTGCTATTTTGCATTTTTTTTGGTTTCTTTTTCATTCTGTTTTGAGAATTCCCGCCAAGTATTCAAAGTCTAACAGGAGGAAAATATGCTGTGTCTAATTTGAGAAAAAGAAACAATTTTCAATATTTTTCTTATAATTTTTGAGTGCTTCGATGTGTAATAATAAAGATAAGTGTCATAATAATGAATTTTCCATAATGAAATTTCAATTTTTATTATTCTTCTTCATGAGGTGAAAATTTGAAAGATTTCAATTTCAGTTAACGTTTACCGAAGATGTTTACACATAAATCGGTCTCGGGTCGTAGTTTAGGACGCACGTGATTTTTTTTTGAAGAGTTTCAGAAAGTTTTGTCAAATATTCTGGTTTGTGAAAAAATACTTACAAGTTATTCTAATGACATTTTTAATTTCGTTGAAAATTTATCAAGTTATCTACTTTTTCAACATTTTGCAAATTTTCATAAAACTATTTTTCTGATAGATTATGAAATTTTAATCAGAATTTGCACTAGATATCAAATGCATTTTAAAACTATCCCAACGAAATTTTTTGATTAGACCAAAAGATTGATAATTTTCACAATTTGAAACAAATTTTTGGAAAGAGTTTCAGATATTTTTGTCAACAACAACACGTTTCGCAAATTATCATAATGGCATTTTCATTTTCGATGAAAATTAAAAAGTTATATGCTCTTTTTATTAACAAGAATGATTTATGCGTGAGCTTTAAAATTAACAGTAAATAAAAAGTAAAAAAAATCTAGGAGGAAGCAAAATCAACTATATGTTTGAGGATTTAATTATTTTGATGAAAATTCGTCGTTTTTGTGGATAAAAATTAATGTTTTTAACTGAAAACCTAACTTTTTGAAAACGTTTTTTGGATAATTTTTTTTTTTTTAATTTAAGTTCAAAATATTTGATTGAAATTTCATGTGTTTTGTTGAAAATTCTTCTTTATTGGTAGAAAATTAATCTTTTTGGGGTATCTACCTGGTTGCAAGTTGAACAAATGTATTAAAAACTAATATTATATGGTAAAAGATTCATAATTCTAGATGAAAATTAATCTCTCTGTTTGAAAATTCATGTACATATTTTATTGAAAATTCGTCTTTTTTGGTAGAAAATAACTCTTCCGAGTTGAAAATTTACCTCTTTAGTTGAAATTTTTGTTGTTGAAAATTGATCTTTTTCAGTTCGAAATTAAACTATTTGGTTAAAAATTCGTCTTTTTGGTATAAAATTAATATACTTTGCGAAAAAGTAATTTTTTGTTTTCACATCAACTAGTTGGTTGAAAAGTAAACAGTTTTTTTAATTCATTCGTTAGTTTAATGATTATTAATTTAGTTGACAAATAATGCATTTTTTAATAAATTGCGAATTTTAATCTTCAAATTCAATATAATAATGTTCTTGAAAATATTTTTTTTCATGGGGAAATCAGGGCTAATTCTCTGATAAAGCTAAACTAATTTGACGGAAAAGAAAAATTTTAAAGCATTATATTCACTTATACAAAAATAGTATTATTTAAATTTATAGATCCTTTTGAGAGGAATATTTTCTCTTTTTAACATTTTTTTCGTATCTCGCATCATTTTTCTAGAAAATGGAATTTTTTATTATATTTTTTTAAAAAGTCATTAAGATTTAAAAATAAACTATACGTCTTATCGACAAATGGTATACAGTCAATTCATGAATCTTTTTGAAATAATTAATTTTTGTTCCTAACATTTTTTCTGTTTCATGCATATTTTTTTTGGAAAATGGTAATTTGCAAAAAAGCGTTATCGCGATTAAAACGGAAAATATACATATAATTTATCAAAAAGCGAACTGAAGTATATTGATAGATCTTTTTAAGATGAAAAATTTTCGTCCCTCACAATTTTTTTGGTTTTTGAATAGTTATTTTGGAAAATGGGATTAAAAAAAAACGTTATCAACATTCAAACAAAAACTATAGATCTTATCAAAAAATGTTAGCAGAAAAATTTGTAAATCTTTTTGATGTGAATGATTTTTCATGTTAAATTTGTTTCGTTTCGCGCATATTTTTCATAGAAAATTGAAAAAAAAAATTTTTATCAGGATTAGAACGCACATTATACGTCTAATCAAAAAATAAGATTTGACGAAAACCGAGGAAGTCAAATTTTATATAAAACTCATACCTTCTCATTAGAATGAAAATTTTAAAATGACTTATTTTGTAAAAAGCCTCCGAATAATTTTTTTTAATATAGGAAAAACGTTTGAAAAAGTAGACATTTTTTGTTTTTATTGAATGCGCTAATATTCCGTTTATAAAAATTCTGTATCAGAAATAAAATTTAATTTAATTTTCTATATGTACATTTCTCAATTATGCTACACGATGGGATGTTAGTTTTAGTTCCAAAAGCTTAGTTTCGCTTTAGGAGTTCAAAATTTGATTTGCAGTTAATTGAATTAAAAAGTGATCAGAGGGCTGCGATCAGAAACTAATATTTGAGAGATAATTGTTTTATGTAGTAGAAATAGTATTTCAAAAATGAAAAAAAAATTAATGAAATTTATTTCACGGACCTCTGAAAAGATGCAACTGTGAATGTGTTAATTTTCATGAGCAATAAAACATTAAAATAAACAATTATTTATTTTGTTATGAAAGTTTACAATGCTATGTTGCCATTAGATTTATGTCATTGGATATATAATTTATTTATTATTCAGTTAATTGTTATTTATTACCTGCTTTTCTATTTTATTATAATATTGATATTTATTATTTTTAAATAAATTTTTGCTTAAAATAAAATACAGGTATCAACTGTAAATCTTACATCCTTGTTGAGTCCAGTGACCGAGCAGAGAGAAAAAAAACTTGGGAATCACACTCATTGAGAATTCAGGAAACCACTTATTTCATCAACTCCGAGCAAATTTTTTTATTTACTAATTTTTTCCGATAACTTCTTGTTTCCTGAAATCCTTGATGACATTTTGTTAAATGAAAAATGAATTATGTTTTCATTTTAAAATTATGTAAAATTATTTAAAATCAATTAATAATAAAGAGTGCTATCACTGAAATATCAGTAATATCTACTGGCAAAACAGTAGTTTTAACAGATCAATCAGTCAATATTGCTGACTGACTCAAATAGTCACATGAAATAACTGATTTTCATTTTAACAAATTTTCATGATAACAAATGATTAAAGTTAAGCAGCAATGATTGATTAAAACTTTCAAAGTTACGGCTTAGATCAATCAAAATGACTGCTTTAATTAGTGAAAGTAACTGGTTATGTAATTCAAAATTACTAATTTAGTTCGTGAAACTTACTGGTAGCTTCATTCAAAAGTACTGATTTATTCAATGAAAATTACAGCTCAGATCATTCAAAATTACTGATTTGGTCAGTGGACGTTACTGATTAGATCAATTCGTCTTCATTGGTAGAAAATTAATTTTCTTTGTTGAAAGTAAACATTTTTGGTTGAATTCAACTGTTTGTGATTAAAACTAAAAATATTTTTTTGATTAATATATCAACTATTACATTTTTTGTTGATAATTGATCTTTTTTAATGAAAAATCAACTACTGGATTGAATGTTGAACTAATTTGTCAAAAATTCATTTTCCTGGCTGAAGACTCTTCAGTACAGTTGAAAATTCATCTGTTTGGTTGAAAATTTAATTATTTCGTTGAAAATTTTTTTTTCTTGTTTGCAAATTAATCTTTTTTGTTCAAAATTTCACTTTATTATTTAAAAATTCATGTATTTTGTTGAGAATTGGTGTTTTTTGATAGAAAATTATTATTCTTGGATGAAAATTGATTTTTTGGTTGAATTCGATTGTTTTTGAATCAAAATAAATATTTTTTGGTTGAAATATCATCAATCACATTTTTTATAATTCATATTTTTTTATTAAGAATTTGACTACTGGGTTGGAAGTTGAACTAGTTTATTAAAAATTCATTTTTTTGATTAAATATCCATCTTTTTTGAGAAATTGTATTTATTTTGTTTAAAATTATTTTTTGGTTTGAAAATTAATTTTATGAATTGAAAATTTAACTATTCCGTTTTTTGTTGAAAACTGATATTTTTTAGTTGAAAATACAACTATTTGGTTGAGAATTGATCTATTTTGTTAAAAATTAATTTTTATAACTGAAAATTTAGCTTTTTCATTTTTGGTTAAAATTGATCTTCTTTAGTTGAAAATTTAACTGTTTAGTTGAAATTTCATGTATTCTGTTGAAAATTCATCTTTATTGGTAAAAAAATAAATATTTTTGAATAATAATGATTCTTTTTGGTTAAATTCCACTGTTTAAAAAAATATGTTTTGGTTCAAATATCAACTAATTAACTTTTTTAGTTAAAAAATCAACTTTTTGGTTGAAAATTCATGTATTTTGTTGAGAATTCGTGTTTTTGGTAGAAAATTTCGTGGTTAGAAACCCATCTTTGTGGTAAAAGTCATCTTCTTACAATTGAAAAAAAAATATTTTTTGGTCGAAAAATTAACTATTACATTTTTTTGAGAAATCACCTTTTTTGATTAAAAATTGAATTACTGGATTGAAAGTTGCAATTTTGAAGTTTTGTTTGAAGATTCATCATTTCAGTCGAAAATTCATCCCTTCACTTAAAAACTTAACTATTTTGTTTAAAATCTTTCTTTTTCTCGAAAATAAATTTTGTTAATTGCATTCCATTTTTGGTTGAGAATTGATCTTTTTTTGTTGAACGCTGATCTTTTTTCGTTGAAAATTCATTTTTTTGGTTGAAACTTTATCATTTGATCTCTTTTCTGGAAAACTGAAATATTTTGTTTCAAATCCTTATATTTCTCGAAAATTAGTTTTGTTAATTGCAAATTTAACTATCTCATTTTTTGTTAAGCTTGACCTGTTTACTGATTTGTCAATCGTCGAATCCGTATTATTTTTTAAAATCAAAATTCCCTTAAAAACAGTCAGTTTCGTCTAATTGAAAGTGTTCTTTAATTAAATTTAAACTTTGTTTTTATCACCATTTCTTTGACTTTTTTGTTATTTGCAAATTTTAATTACCATTCTGTTATAAATCATCTACTTTCCGGAAGACAATATAAGTGTACAAGGACACTATTAACAAAAGAAAATTAGTATGTTGTAAATTAAATTTTTTTATCCAATCCTATTCTGACAGTAAAATAAATTATCACAATAAGACACTGATGTTTATGAAGTTTTTTCCAAGAAATAGAACAAAAAAGTACAAAAAAATAAAATAATTTGTACAGGAATCTACAAATAAATGCAATAAATTACAACCAAAATTACAGGAAAGTACAACTTTTGTCTATTATTCGGACGGACTTTTTGACTAAAAGCTTCAAACTTTTCACACTTTTCACTTAAAATTTTGTCATTAAAAGCCGTTAAACAGAAAAATTTTAAATTTCAAACTTTTATACATTGCACAATTCAAAGGTTTCAAAAAATAGAAATCCACGTTATCATTTTCAATACTATAAATTGATAAACGAATAAAAAAATTTATAAAATTTAATAAATTATGTAATTTTAATTAATTTTAAGCTAGAAACATTAATTCATAAATTAAAATTTTCTTTGAAAACTTTTAAAATATTCTTTCAAAAATTTGTTTAAAAAAGTCATTAAAAATTCTTTCAGGGATATAATCAAAATATTGTTATTATCTTGGAACTCGAATTGTTCCTACAATTTTTCGAAAATCCTGCAAGATTGACAAAATTGCGTTAAAATCTTCCAGATTCTTTTTTGAACATTTTGTAAATCTTTGTAAGCATTCTTTTTAAATTAATATTTCGACAAAAAAATAATGTTTAGTTTTTCTAGGAATTTCGATAAAATATTTTTTATTCTTTTGAAAGATTTCCAAATTCTTAAAAGGTTTCTTAATTTTTTGTTCGAAATCTTCGAAAATCTACATTTTAAGCAAAGAAATTCATTTTTAACTAAAATAGTGAATCTTCAACCAAAAAATATGAATTTTCTACCCAATAGTTGGATTTTTAAACCAAAAGATGAATTAAAAAAAATGAATAAATAAATTTTCAACAAAATAGATGAATTTGAAACAAAATAGTTACACTTCTAACCAAGAAGATTACATTTCTATCAATAAGATAAAATTTTGACAAAACATGGAATATTTAAATTTTCGGGTAAAAAAATTAATTTTCAATAGAAAACTAATTTTCAATGAAAGAAATGAATTTTCAACCAGAAAGATTAATTTTTCACTAAAAAAGATTAACAAATAAAGATTAATAAAATACATGAATTTTCAACAAAACTTGAATTTTGAAAGTTTTCAACATAACAGTTAAATTTTTAAGCAAAGAAGTAAATTTTTAAGCAAAGAAGTAAATTTTTAACCAAAAAAGTAAATTAGTCACCAAGAAAATTAATATACTACCACACAAGACAAAGCTTCAACAAATTACAGAAATTTATAAACAAATAGCTGAACTTTCAACTGAAAAAGATGAATGTTAAACGAAACATGAAATAATTAAAATATCAGTTAAAAAATTAATTTAGAACAAGAACAAATTTTCAACAGAAAAGTTAAATTTTCCACAAATAAAAGGTTTTTAACTAAAATGATGAGTCATCAAAAAAAAAAATGAATTTTCAAGAAATTAGTTTCACTTTCAATTAAGTAGTTGAACTTTGAACCAAACAAAGTTTTTCTGTCGCTATTCACGAATAGCGAAAATTTTGAAAACTTAAAGTATTACTAGGAATCTGTTTTTTTTTTATTAAATTTTTTTAAATTCTGCCTCTAATCTCTCTAGTAGCTCAGTGGTTAGAGCACCTGACCGGAAATCAGTTGACCTGGTGTTCGCATCCCAGCGGAGTGCAAGGAGAAGATCTTTTTTCTGAATAAATTTAATTAAAATTTTTTAAATTTATAACTTCATCTAGTCTGAGGACGTTCAATATTTTCTATATTAGAGGATATAACTTTGATCGATATTGTGGATTTCCATTTTCACAGTGTGTGTGAAAGGATGTCTCTTCGGATCGATCGTTACCATTTCCGATGATAATACAGATTCCTAGTAAAAATTAAGTTTTATATAAGATCTTGCATAATAAAGCGTATTTCAGAAAAAGGATTCTTCCTCTGATATCTCTAGTAGCTCAGTGGTTAGAGCACCTGACCGGAAATCAGTTGACCTGGTGTTCGAATCCCAACGGAGTGAAAGGAGAGGATCTTTTTTCTGAATAAATTTAATTAAAAACTTAAATTATTATATTGGGAGGAAAATCCTGGGACCAAAGTCAATTTTACAGGATGATTCGAACGGAAAAAATAAAGTGTGAATTAAAGACTCATTTCAGGGTACAATGTACCTGCAAAAACAATTACCCTTGGTAGTGTGAATGCTACACTGCAATAAGCGAATTTTTTCATTATCTCCATGTCTGAAGGTAATGTTTTCCTGTGATTTAGGGTACAAAGTACCGACCACTTTGGGTACGATGTGCCGACCACTAGGGGTACGATGTACCGACCACTTGGGGTACGATGTGCCGACCACTTGGGGTACGATGTGCCGAACACTTGGGGTACGATGTACCGACACTGTTCTAATTCGACCTGCAACAAAATTTCTTTATTTATATTTAAATAGCCTGATAATTCCAGATTTTTTTCGTTTCTCTTTCTAAGAGGTATTTATCTTAAAAAAAGTATTGTTTATGTTTTTTGAATGTAAAAAAAAATTAAAAGTAAGGTGCCGGATAAATCCACCCGCGGCGAGACATATTTTGTTAATGAGAAAAATAATCTGCTGATTTCAAAGAATTGTAAGTAAATGAAAAAAACTGTGCCATTCATATTGAATTTACTGGAATTTTCTGCTATAATAAAGAAAGTTTTGTTGGTCATGTACAACGTTTTCAAATCATATAAGATTTTCCGTAAAATCTATAACAAAATTTTGGAAAATGAACCGTGTTTTTTTTTCTAAAGAAAGGGTAATTAGTGAACTTTTATTGATAAAAAGTTACACAAATATTTGTATTGTAGAAACTTATACCTTATTGTTCATTTTTTTACTTTTCTACAAGAAAATACAAGTAAAAATTATCTATTTGTGTGTGTAAATTGTATTTTTTGGTTAAATTTTGTACATTTTTTTCAAAAAAGTACAAGTTTTAACAAAAATTAGAGTTTTACCGATTTGGAATTTTTACTTAATCACTAAACATGCATATTTGCAACATTAGAATTTAGTTTTGCGAGCTTAATCATAATGCAAAACAAGTTTGCAAAATCAGCACTAAACATTATTCCTTTTCCTGCATTTAGGAATGGTATAAATAATCAATACTATTTTCCAAATCGAGAAATAGTAAACATATATATAAGGGATTTTCCCAATAAACGATGGTTCGAAAAATGTATACAGGGTGTTTTTTTTTTTTAATTTGAGACATCGAAATATCTCAAAAAATACGCATCCTATGAAAAAAATATCCGTAATAAAAACTTTTCATTTTCGAGGGGGAAAAGCGACTTTGAAAAAAAATACATCCCCCCCAGGAGGCAGGAGTGGGGGTAACTTCGTAATTTCAAATGAGAACCCGAATTTTTTATCACAGATTCAGATTCTCCTTTATGAAATACGTAAGTTTTATTAGAAAATTTTTTTTCCTTATTTTTCGACTCCCCACCCCCCTCCTGGGGGGTGGGGTGGGGTAAATTTTTTCAAAGTCGCTTTTCCCCCTCGAAAATAAAAAGTTTTCATTATGGATATTTTTTTCATAGGATTCGTATTTTTTGAGATATTTCGATGTCTGAAGTTAAAAAAAAACTTAACGTTTTTGTCGTTTATTAAACGTAGGATGTCGAAAAATTTTAAGGAATTTTCGGGAATTTTGAGGAATTTCCATGGATTCTAAGCGGTTTGGTCAGATCTCGTAAAAATTTCACGAAATTTTAAAGATTTCCAAACATCTCAGGAGGTTTTAAGAGACTTCAAAGGATTTCAATAAATTTCAAGGGACTTCCACTGATTTTGAGGATTTTAAAATTATTCTAGGATTTTCCAAATATTTAAATTAACTTAAAAATATTTAATTGATTTCCAAGCAATTCCGAAACATTTCGAGGGAGTTTGGAGGATTTTAAAGATTTCCAAATATATCAGGAGGTTTTAAGGGATTCCAAACTTCAACAAATTTTGAGAGACTTTCACTTATTCAAAGGCTTTTAAAAGAATTTTATAGGATTTCTAAGTATGACAACAATTTTTAAAAGATTTCATCGGTTTTCAAGGGACTCGAAATATTTCCTGAAATTTTAAGCAATTTCCAAACCTTTCCGGGTATTTCAAGGGATTCGAAAGGATTTCAAGAGTTTTCAAAATTTTCAAGGGATTCCAAAGAATTTTTTAGGATTTCCAAAGATTTAAAGATTTTTAACATTTCAAAAGATTTTGAGGAATTTCACAAGACTAAAGGATTTCGAGGATTTATAAGGATTTAACTGTTTTTTTTTGTACACTTCAATGAAAAACTTTATTTTAGTTCGAATTCCAGAGAATTCAAAATTCCGAAAGATTTCAATAAATTTTGAGGGACTTTCACGGATTTTTCGCTTGAAAAATAATTTTATAGTATTCTAAATATTTTAACTAATTTTAAGAGATTTCATCAGTTTTCAAGAGATTAAAAATATTTCCTCGGATTTCAAGGAATTTCAGAACATTATAAGGGATTTCAAAAAATGTTTACGTTTTTCAAAGATTTCAAGGGATTTAAAAGAATTTTGAAAGATTTTCAGGTATTTTAGGGGATTTTCTAGTGAACTTTGGGAAATAAATTAAATGAAATTTGGAGGGATTTCTAGCGATTCCAAAGATTTTAAGGGATTTCAAGAAATTTCACAAGATTTGGAGATTTTATTAAATTTCCAGGAATTCCAAGGGATTTCAAATATTTCTAGAAATTTCAACGTTTTTGGTTTTTAGAGAACTTGAATGAATAAGTTTAGTTTGAATTATATTTGAGGGCTTTCAAATGATTTATAATTTTTTTAATGAATTTTTACAATCTCCAAAGATTTTAGGGAATTTCAATGGATTGTAAAGGATTTTGAAAAATATTAAAAAATTCAAGGGATTTTATAGAATTTCATAGGATTTCCAAAGATTTCTAGGGATTGTCACGATTTTTCTAGAGAACTTTAATAACTTAATTTCATTTTAAGGTTTTTCAGGATATTTCACGAAGAAAATATGTGTTCGATAGAAATATCAACTTTCATATTTTTCGTAGAGAAATCATCTTTTTTTATTAAAAATTGGTTAAAAGTTGAATTACTTTGTTGAAAATAATTTTGTTGTTAAAGATTCATAATTTTAGTTGAATATTCAACTATTTTGTTATAAATTTAATTAGTTTTTCAAAAATTTGACTTCCTTCGTGAAAATATAATTATTTTTTTGAAAATTTAACTTTTTTTTGAATATTTGTCTAAAAAATTCATCTTTTGGGACTGCATTCTAAAAATTTGACTTTTTGGCTCGAAGATTCGACTATTTGGTTAAAAATGCAACTATTTGTAGTTAAAATTCTTTTATGTTCAAAAATTCGTCTTTGTAGGTCTTTTTTCAAAGTCGCTTTTCCCCCTCGAAAATGAAAAGTTTTTATCACGAATTTTTTTTTCATATGATTCGTATTTTTTGAGATATTTCGATGTCTCAAGTTAAAAAAACACCCTGTATTGCTGCATGGACCATTGACCGTGCATGATCCTTGAAAATGTCAGCCTTGATTTCTTAATTCAATCTATATTCAATTACCTACAAGTATCAAAGAACTGGTCCCAGTTAGACAGTCGCTGTCAAGTCGAGTGTCCTTGATCAATGAACTTTTCCTTCCGTGTAAAAAGCATTAAAGAGACCTACAGTTTGGAAAGTGCAATACGGCTTTATATCTCTATTAATCACAAGATTTACCCACATTTCATTCTAAAACTGTCAAGCGGGGCAAAGCGGCTTGTGTGGGGTAAACCGGTTCACCTCACGGAAAAAAGTAGATAGTTAGATTCACTTTTATGTATTGTTAACTTGAAGTTTACTTGTTCGCATTGTACAAGGAACAATTCAAATAGTTTTTGATACTGAATGAGATAGTGATCTCAAAATATGCAAAGTCTAAAGTCAGCATTACTACTTCAAATTGTAAAAAGAAAGATTACTAGAACAAGTAGCTTCAATAACTATTTGAAATAGTACATTTGAACATGTAAACTGTATGAATAACTAATTTTCATAGTAAGCAAAGAATTGTGAGTAGAGTTAGCCTTACTATTTGAAACTAGTAGTCTTGCGCGCGCCTACTAATTTTTTTTATGAAAAAGAATAAACCAAATACTTATTTCTTCTATGTTATTTATATTTAATTAATGTTATAAAATATTCTTAAAAAATAATTATAAGGCACTACAGGATGATGTACGTATCGTAGCGTTCAATAAGGAGCTCCTTTTCATATTTTTTTCCCTGTTGAAGCTAAAGGAGTAATGGATTTCTCATAACTTATTTGAAGGTAAATTCTGCCACCGTTATCATCTTGAAAAAATTGTGAATATAATTATAATTCAATTTATTATAATCGGCTCTTAAATTTGTTTAACATTTAACTTATTTGTAAATTATATTGGCGTAATACATTTTTTATTTTATAAATTAAAAGAAATGTTATTTATAAAATAAATTGTGAATTATTCGTTTTAACATGTATATAAAAAAAAAATTGATTAGCAGTTTGAACTCGAAAGTTCATTGCCTCACTACCCGATTCGGGTAGTGTTTCTAGGTGGATATTGACTACCAATGCTTAACTTCAGTGATCTTACGAGAACTTTTTTTTTTTGTAACAAAATTTATTGATCTGCATTAGAAATAGTACAAAACATATTTACAAGGTATATAACATTTGCACAGTCCGTTCTTATTATAGTACGTAGCCCCTGCTAACAAATATAGCTTAATCTACCAAATACTTTTGTATAACATACGTTTCTCGTTTGTTACACAATTGCGGTGTTACATTTTTCTCAGTCTTGAAGTTAAATACTATACAATAATAGTTGACATGCGTAGGAAAATGCTTTTTGAAAAAACCTACATACATTTACGCTGGTTAAATTCAGTAGCGTTACTTGTTGAAAAAGAGAATACCCGAAAGGACAATTTTTGTAACCCTAAATTTATTGACTAAAAAAGAATAGCACCTGATAAGGCAATTTATGTTTAAGACGAAATGGTAAAGAAGATCTGCGCATCTCGTTAATATTTCTAGTCAGTCGGTTTGAACATAGATGGTTTTCGTAGAAATTTTCTGCTAAAGATATAATATAATCTCTGATCATAGGTATTTCTGCTCTGGCATGCAAATCAGAAATTCTAGTGTATCTATCCGCATTTAAGATCAATCTGAGTTGTTTATTCTGGAACACTTGTGATGAATTCAGATTTTTCTTTGAAGTGCTACACCAAACAGGTGCCGCATATACCATAATTGGTCTCAAGATCATGTTATATATCAGTTTTTTGTTTCGCGTCGTCAGAGCAGAATTTTTTGACATTAATGGATACAATTTTCTTTGTACTGCGTAGGTTTTTCTCAATATTTCTCTAGTATGATTTCTGAACAGAAGTTTCGAGTCTAGGTGAGTCCCTAGGTATTTAACGGAGGAAACAGGTTTGATAGAATGTCCAAATACTTTGATTGGCTGGAAGATTTTTGCACCGCTTGGTTTTTTTGAAAAAACAATAAGTTCAGTTTTATTAGCATTTAGTTGAATTTTCCACTTGCGATAAAATTGCTCAAGAAGATTGAGATGTATTTGAACTTGTTTAGCTGCTATGATAGCATTGAAGGAATGACAATAAATAGCCGTGTCATCTGCGAAAAGTGATAATTTTGTTTTTTGAAATTTAGGTATGTCATTGAATTGAATGTTAAAGAGCTTAGGGCCTAGCACAGAGCCTTGTGGTACACCTGCTCTAACTTTACGCTTGCTGGACGTAGCTCCATCTACCGTAACAACAAGATGTCTATTTTGCAAATATGAGTAAATAAATTTAATTAAAATAGGTGGATAATTGTATTTAATCATTTTATACACTAGACCGCTCATCCAAACTCGATCAAAGGCCTTTTCTACATCTAACAGTAACATTACTGTTACCTTATCCTTATTAAAGTTAATACTAATATCATTAACAATTCTGACTACTTGTTGCACAGTACTATGACCCGCCCTAAAGCCGAATTGTTCATCTATTATGATTTTTTCTTTATTTTCGAAGTCACTGAGTCTTTTGAGAATTATCTTTTCAGTTAATTTGCTTAGTGTTGGCAAAAGGCTAATAGGCCTGTAACTACTTGGTATAATACTAGGTTTACCTGGCTTATATATTGGAATTATATTACCAGTTTTCCAGTGACTTGGAAAGTATGATAATCTGATAGTTGCATTGATTATATACATTAATTGAACAGCAGCTTTCTTCGTAAGCTGTTTTAATACAATATTCTGAATATTATCCAATCCTGGAGCTTTTTTAGATGGCAGCTTTTGGATTTCTCTTTTCAATTCACGTGGATTAGTAAAATAGTTAGTGTAGTCTTGTGGCAGTTCAGTATGGACAAAATTATAAGCAGTTTGTATAATTTCTTTCTGATCATTAGTGAGATTCGTCAGGTCTATGTTGTGTACGTTTTCGTATTGAGTTGCCGGCATATTAGCTTTGTCTATAGGTGTAAAAGCTTCCTCGTCATTCTCTTGCAACGTCGGTATTTTTGTCATTCTCCATAATGAGTTATCATTTGGGTTCAGTTTTATCAATTTATTTTGCCAATTTCGATTTCGAAACATTAATATATCCGATCTAATCAGATGAGTTTGTTTATTAAATAAGATCTTAACATCTCGATTTCTAGTGCGCTGCCATTCTTTTCGAGTTCTCCTTTTTTCATGGATATTATTCAAAATTTGTGGAGGTAAATTATCTCTAGTGTCTCCTAAAGGTTATTTAGGAACTGTTTGATTAATAGAATTTTGCAAAATATTAGTAAATTGTTGTACTTCCTTCTCCAAGTCTACTGAGTTTTCAATCTTTGGAGTAATTATTATATTTTTATTAAGTAACCTATGGAATTCTAACCAATCAGTCTTTTCATAATCAAGAATTGTCCTATTTTTAATTATTTTGTGTTGACCACCTAGACTAAATAATACTGGTACATGATCTGAACTGAGCTCATGTGCAACCCTAACGTCAGACAGAGAACGAACATTTTTATTGAGACCTATATCTATGGTTGTCGGAGTCATCCCATTAGGTGGATAATTTGTACATTCATTTGGATACAATAACGAGCAATTATTATTTTGAACGTAGTCAAAAATTACTGTTCCCCTTTTATTTTGTATGACAGTTCCAAGCTTCATGTCGAGCATTTAAATCCCCATATCAAATAACTTTATCTCCTACTTGCATTAGTTTATCTATTTCTTTGGTCGTAAATTCATTTGCTGGTTTATTATATACAGCTATCAAGTAAATATCACTAACTAGTTTCACGCAAATATATTCTAGAGGTATTTTATCGCGTACTTTAACCTCCTTGAAGGGTATATTGTTTTTGATAAACACAGCAACGCCGCCTGCACTGTTATCTCTTTCTTTTCTTAGACAAGCATAGTTTCTAATTTTTAATTTATACTCTTTTGTACATTTTGTTTCATTGACCATTAGAATATCAATATTAAAGCGATCAAGAAACTCAATTAACTCTCCTATTTTGTTTTTAATACTATTTGCATTCCAACTACAGATATTTATTTTGTCCATGTTGATTCTAGTTTTTCAGAGAGATTGAGAAAAACTTGAAGTTGTTCAGTTGGAGATTTACATTTTTGGAGCTGTAAGCTGAGTTCCCTCACCGCTTTTAACATTGCTGGAATATTACAGATTTGTTTGGTTTTTTTAATTTCTCTCATTAACAGAGCTAGATCATTAAGGTCATGTTTGAGTTCATTGTTAGACTCTAAGTTAATCGAATTATTTATATTATTACCTGTATTCGTGTGAGCTAGAACGTGTTGATTGGAGTTTGCTGCTTCTGGAGGCGAGATTGGTTGACCCCGAGACTGTGCATTATTTGCGGACGTGGATCCAATCGTTGTTATGTTGCTTCGTAATGTCGGGAAATCTCGACTACTTTTAAAATTGAAGAAGTGCTGCTCTTTTGAAGGATCGTTGCTGGTTTTTACCCACTTTGTTTTTTGTTGACGTTGTTTATCTATCCAGGCAATTCGCTTTTGATATTCCTCACAGTTTACTGAATTGGCGGGGTGCGATTTTTCACAATTTACACATTTGGCAGGTAAATCCTTTGATTTTTTGCAGTCTTTTGTTAGATGATCTCCAGCACATTTCATGCAAACTGGCATTGCAAAGCAATTGAAAGTTGCATGACCCCATTCTTGGCATCGATGACATTGCGATATTTTGTTTTTGTTAATGTAGGGTTCCCAAGACACTCTAGTGTATTCTAAAAAACGAACTTTTTGTGTGAGTTCATTTAATTTGGTGGAAGCTGGAAATGTGACCATACATAATGGTCTAGTTGTATTTTTCATTTTGTTCATATAGAATGCAGGAAAGCCAAGTTCGTCTCTTTGATAATTTCTGCTGTTTCTGTTTTTTCATGCAGACCTTTTATTACATAAGTTTTTCTTTGCTCACCTTTTTGAGTATACGTATGGAAAGGGAGTTTTTGCTGTTCCCACATACCTTTGAGAACTTGATAGTCAGAATCTGTTGTTGTGAACACTTCAGTAGAATTTTCATGATATTTTATGAAAAATTTGCCTTGGACTACATCTTTCACTTTGCTGACAAGTTCCTTGTGTTCAGAGATGGCGCCATGGGCCACTAATGGCGGTGGTTTTCTTGAAGGTTTAGCTGTATTGTTAACTTGATTATTTTTATTTTGTTGTTGTTGCTGTGGCTGAGAGATATCATCATCTTCATTAAATTCCATACTAGCATCATCTGTGTTGGTATCCAGCGACGCCAGAGCCTGAAATCTGTTAGTAGAGGTGAAGGTCACACTTTTGTCTTGCTTGTTTAATTTCAAGGACTCGCCCTTTGGAGGAGTCATCGTATTTTTTCTTTTTCTTTTTGTTGTAACTAATAATTCGTTCATCGAGTTAATCCCACTTCCAGGGAGAATCGTTTTCTCCCCTCCGTGGTTTGAATTCATATGCGACTCTCCCACATGGTTTGGGCCTGTCGCATCCACTTTGAGGTTAGAATTCGCGATTATTGAAATTCTACTTACTTTAGTCACTGGTAGTCGAAATTATTATATCACTAGATAAGAATAATGCTTAAGATTGTTATGAGTCACTTTATCATATGCAATTTTTCACTTATGGCGTTTAATATCATTAAACCCGCTCAGCACACGGAAAAGAGACCGATGCACTCAACGGACCAATGAGAACTCTACGAGAACTGGTGTTTCCAGAGTGGTATCGCCAATTTCAAATTGATAAATACTGCGAATAGTATTAATTTTCATTATTATATAAGCTTTACAAAGTTTAAAAAAATGAATGATACATAGAATAGTGGCAGTAATTACCAATCTTTCAGTTTTCAAGAAATATGATGACAAATTTTTAAATTGTCTATTTTCTCCGCAATTATTGCTGTTTATACTCTATAGTAATCCATTCGCCACTAATATTTTATTATGCATTGAGAGATGTGGTGAATTTTTTTCATGATAAATTAATTTTCTAATTTTTATCATAAATGATGCACGTTTTTACGAAAAAGTAAAATGTATTTTAGTATAACTTTTTTATACATGAACTTTTTTGTGTGAACATTTTTATCGTATCTGTTGTTTACGTCAAAATGATTAAATTCTTTTATTATAAGAAGAAAATTATCCTGTCGATAGAACTTTCCAGGCCTTTATAACCGTTACAGTATCTTTCTTATTAAAAGCTAAATTAAACACACACTTTTCAAACAATATATTTTTTTTCCTTCTGCGAAAATCTGTCAATTTTTTATTCTTCAAAAAATCTATATTGGTTGATAAATTCGTGTTTTCAATTGGAAAATAGTGTCTTTAGTGTCTTTTTTTTAAAATAGTAGCAAAACAGCGTCATCGCTTGAAAAAAGTGTCAAATAGTGTCAATAGTGTGTTTTGAGACCGAGGCCTGAATTTGTAGTTTATTATTCGAACGGCGGCTACAGCCTAATTTATTTAAGAATAGTGACCTTTTCAAACCGAAAAAAGCAGAGAAATTGCCCTACAAAAAACGTCGGATTGAAAATTATTCGAAAGTATTGTATTTTGAGTGCGAAGTTGTCTAAAAGCAGATGTCCAGAGAATATCTGGGGAGTGCGCAGCAATAATTTTTAATTCGACGTTTTTTGCAGCAAGACTCATTTCTAATCCAAAAAGTGACTTAAAGTAAATATGTGCATCAATAGTGTGACTGATGTTCTTTTGGATTTGAAAGCATGTCGAAAAATTCATAAAACTTCAAGGAATTAAAGTTAAAATTTAAAACATGGAAATAAATTGGAAAAATTTTAAACTCCAAAAAATTTAATTGATTTTAATAATTTTAAAATGATTTTGGAAAAATACAAGGGAATTCAAAAGAATTGTATTGAATGTTGAAGAATTCAAAATAAGTTTAAAACACTTCAAGACGAATTAAACACAAACTAAAAAAAATATCCATTGAACAGAATAGAATTATTGATTTAATTCAAAAGAATTCAGGTAAATTAACAAAATTCGAAAGACATAATAAAATAATTCTGAATGAATGAGCAACAATTCAGGGTGAATTCAAATTAATTGCAAAACATATTTGAAAATCTCTACAAATCTGTGAAAACCTAAAAAACCCGTCACTTCTTGTGAATGAATTTCTTAAAGTACAGTGAAATATTATAAAATCCCGTGAAATTATATGAAATTTTAAAGTATTTTCTTGAATCCTGGACAAATTTTGAAAATACCTTGGGAGCATAGGTCCTATTAAATCGATCTATAATTTCGAAATTTTAGAAAACTCTTTGATACAACACCTCATGCAAATTTTGTCAAATCTATTGAAAATGCTTTAGTAACTTTTTAAATACTCTAAAATATTTCAAATCCTCTGAAACCAATTGAACATTTCTTAGAATCTTTTGAAATACTTTTAAAGTTATTAAATCCTTTCAAACCTTTGGAAATCAATTGAAACATTTTAAAGCTCTTGAAAATGCTTTAGATCTTCTAAAATACCATAAAATAATTCAAATCCTATGAGTAACATTAAATTACTGAAATCAATTCAAAAATTCATAGGATCTTTCAAAATACCCTAAGATATTTAATATTTGTATTTTGTATTTATTCATGAAAAGTTCCTAGGGCTAAATAGCCCTATAAGGAACAGGTGATACATATGACAATTAAAATGTGACGGCGATCGATTTGACAATTGAAATCGAAAATAGATATTAACAAAGGTTAAGAACTAAACTATAATACAAAAAATTGGATCCGGGATGTCAACAGAAGGTTACTATAAATATACATACGCAAATATACATACTTAAAAGTAAATACGCATTCATACACATACTCATATATATTTTAATTATGAATTTAAGTGTTACCAATGTGTGATTTCCAGGGTGGGATTTGATGTGTTGAATAAGTGACTAAAAAGGAGTTTGCTAAAATGAAATTGTGAAGGTGCATTTCTAATGGTTATAGGTAGTTTGTTCCAAAGGCGAGCACCACGAATAACAAAGGACCTTTGCATTTTACACGTACGGTGTGGCTGAATTTTTAATACTGTTTTCCTTTCACGGAGTTTGGAATGTGTTGGTTGATCTTTGTCAGTGAAATGGAAGAGGTTGAGAAGATAGTGCGGAGCTCCATTACTGAATAGGCTATAAAGTAAATTACCCATAAAAAATTGTCTTCTTTTGGCGACGTTAAGGAGTCCTGCTCTTTCTCTATACTGAGTAATATGTTCACTTTTGGGGATGTTATAGATGAACCTAATGCAAGCATTAAGCGTACGCTCAAGCTTGGCATTTAGCTCGTCAGTAATATCGTCAGATACCACACAGCCGTAGTCAAAGAAAGGAAGGATCAGGCTTTTGACTAGGAGGATACGCGTTGAAGTAGGAAGTGATTCCTTATTCCTGTTAAGCTGTTGGAGGACTCTAAAGGTTTTCCTTGAGATATCCGCAACGTGTTCATTCCATGTAAGAGAGCGATTAAGAATATAGCCCAGATCTTTCACAGAATCCACAAAGGGGATGATACGCCCATCGATCAAGAGAGGAGGCAAGGTTGCAATTGTTGCAAGTGAAGGAGAGGCAGAGGGTCCTATGATTATAGCCTTAGTTTTAGCAGGGTTAAGAGTGAGACCGTTTGTCAAGGCCCACTGCATCACCAAATCAATATCATCCTGTACCCTTTGAAGTAAGCTCTTAAGAGTGGCAATAGGCCCGGAGAGGTAAAGCTTGAAATCATCAGCATATTTGTGATAGTTGCAGTGTCGAAGTTCACTACCAAGTTCAGATGTATAAATATTAAATAGAGTAGGTGCAAGCGTGGAACCTTGAGGGACACCACTCTTAACCTCCCCACAGTCAGAAAGCTCGCCATTGCTAATTTGTACTCTTTCAGAACGATTACTAAGATAGGATTCAAACCATTTCACAGCCATATTTGAGAGGTGAAGTGATTTGAGCCTAGACAATAGTAAATTATGGTTAACTGTATCAAACGCCTTAGAAAAGTCAAAAAGGACAACAACCGTTATTTCCCTTCTATCGATTTCCAGTTTAAGATCAGAAGTTACTTTAAGTGTAGCTGTAAGAGTACTATGCCTAGCACGAAACCCAGATTGCATTGGGTCCATTAAATTGTTAGTTTCAATATGTGCAGTAAGTTGCTGATGGACAATGCGTTCGAAAGGCTTAGACAAGGCACAGAGGATGGATATCGGGCGAAAATCTTTGGGAGAGGTAGGGTTAGAAATTTTAGGAACAGGGCGAATAATCGCCTCTTTCCAAGTATCAGGAAATATTCCCACCTGAAGAGATGCGTTATAGATATGCAAGAGAATAGGACAAATGACTGGTAAAGCTAAGCGAATCATTTTAATTGAAATACCATCAGAACCTTGAGCATTTGATTTAACCTCTAAGAGATTTTTAATTAGGGTTTCTTGCGATATGTCAGAAAAGAATAATTTAGTATCATCAAAGGTAGAGGGAACTGCGAAAGAGGAAGAAGTGCAATTTGCAAGGAGTGTGGGTTTTGTAGTGAAGGCTGTTAAAAGATCTGCGGGTGAAAAATTGTTATCAGGAGCCAAGTGTTTTGGAGGAATAAGTCCAAGTCGCCTTAAGAGAAACCAGATGTTTTCATTTTTATTTCTGTTTTTAATAGAATTGTAATTATATTGATTGTATGAATCCCTGATTTTGGTTTGAACTAAGTTTCTCAGTTTACGAAATTCGGCTTGAATAATACAATTTTTTTTTCTTTTAGCCAATCTACGTTTTTTCTCTCTTTCTTTCATCAAGTCTTTGATATAAGATGTAATCCAAGGAGTGGACTTCTTTTTTGCTTTAAGGGTATGAAGAGGCGCAAATTTGTCGAAAGCTAAAGATAAAAATTTTGTTAGACAAATAATCTTTCTATTTATATCTTTTTCAATAAAAATTTTTTTCCAATCATAAGTGGAGAGGTGTTCCAGAAATTCGGCTTCATTTATATTTTTGAGATTGCGTATAGACAGAGGGGATATACTAGAGGAAGGATCAAAGGAGAACTGGTATTGCATGCTGATAAGGTCGTGGTTTGAGAGGAATGAGATTGAGTGTTGAGTAGAAGAAAATACCTTGTCTAGATCATCAACAATCATCATGTCAATCCATGTACTAGAATGATCGGTGTGGTGCGTGGTATTATGTGGAACTATAGATAATCCGGCGGAGAACACTACTGATTTTAAATAGTTAGTTAAATTGTTAGTGGCATTAAGATTTGTGTTCAAGTCACCAGTAAGTCCAATGCTATTATAATTTGGTATGAGGTCAAAAATATCAGTCTCAAGTTCCCTAAAGTAGGAGGCATTAGGAGGTTTGTAAATCACACCCACCAACATGCTGTCATGAGACGAAGATACCTTGATAAAGAGGTATTCAGCAATAGGGTAATTGGCAGGAGGACTCACTCCAACCTGTACACCCCTTAAGCTGTCATGAATGTAAAGACAGACCCCAACCCCTCTTCTCTCATCTCTATCTCTGCGGAAAAGTGTGTAATGATCAAGTGCTATGAGGCTAGATGGAATGTTAGGCGTAAGCCAGGTCTCAGACACGGCTATGATATGGTAGGAACAGGACATAAAATGATGTTTGAATTCGTGGAAATGGACAGGTAAAGACTGAGCGTTAACGTGACAAATATTTAAGGTTTCCATTTTGACAGTGATAAAAAACGTTCAAGTATAGTTAAATATAGAAGGGTGTGATATGTGTTAGCCAACAAAATCCAGTTCACATGATTACAGATGGAAACAGGGAATAAGGCACATATAAAGGTAAAAATTATAAAAGCAATAAACATTATATAGTTAACATGCCAATTATTTAAGATATCCATTGAAAATGTAAAATGGTAAGTTTTAAGTTACAAGTTACCTGAAAGAATGGTAGCACATAGGAAAAGATAGCAGTAATAGAAAAAACATGATCAATAACCAAGAGAGCCCAAATTAAGTAATTACAAATAGGGTTAAGCAGAGTCAAATAGTTGCTGAAGTGACAGTGTAGATATAAATCTAAAAGAATCGTCAGTGGTACTGATGCACGAAAATTTAAGTATGCCGTAAAAGGATAAAACTCCGAAATAGAGCGAGAAACAATCTTAGCATTTTCTATAGAATCTCGTGCAGTCGATACAATAATAGATCTTTCAGGTAAAAAATGAAACACAATATAGTCAGGATTACTTTGATTTAACAGATGTTTTTGTAGAAGATAATAAATTTCATTAGAACAGTTAGAATAACTGAGAAACCTTTGTGTTATTAAATTCAAGTTTTTAATTGACAAAATTATTGAGTATGGTAAATGAGTTGGAAATCGTTCTAATTGGCAAGTTATGTTATATTTACCGACATATATACTTAGGATGATACTAGGAAGCAGTAGTTGCTATTTAAGTCCCTCGACGGTCTGCAAATTAGCCAGGTAAATTCGCGGAGATCCATCCTCTCTGCGACAAAAAATTTTTCCGACCGCAATCCAAAGATATTTGATTAATTTTTCTCTTCTGAGACCCAAGGCAATGGCGTAAATTTTCCGGTTCAAAGGTGAAAGGGCCTCACGTAGATAAACAGGGTGTTTATCTTTGCTCGGCCACCCGAGGTTTTCAGTAGAGAAGTCTCTAAAGACCTTACGCCTCTCAATGAATTTATCTCGCAGTTGTTGATTGCCGAGTTTCGCGACAATGATGGGCGGGTTGGAGGATTTTGTGAGCGCAGGTGCCTTTATAATTCGATATATTTTGACCACATCTTCCCTCATAAAGGGAACGGCAAGAGCCTTAGCTATCGAGTCGATGTTCGTAAAAAGGTCTTCATTGGGTTTCATAGGGAAATTATGAATTTCCAAAGTCGTTTGAAGGGCCGCCTGCTCGCTTACGTTAAGTGCATGCTCAAGAGTAACCACTTTTAATTTTAAATCATTGGCATCCTTTTTAATTTTGGTTATATCTTCCTTTTCAATTTCTGAGCCAGCTTCGAGCACAGAAATTCGATTTGAGTTATCAGCAATGTCAGATTTCATAGTTTGAATGGAGGTTAGAAGATTATCATTGAACGCTTGCTGCTTATTTTCAAATTCAGTGATCCTGGAAAGAATCTCCTGGGACTGCGCAAGCGCATCCTTTTGTCCTTCCAATACAGCATTTCTGATCATAGCAGCAAGATCAGGCTGGTTGGTGGTAGCGGTTGCTGCCGAGGGGGCAGGAGCATGAGGGGAAGACGTACCGTCTGCGTTGCGAATATTAGTTGCAGGTTTCCCAGACGAACTACCATCGACTGCCGTAGAGATGTCGCTGATGATTTGCCCTTTGCATTTTATGCAGAAGAAATCTGCCTGACCCTTCTTGAGTTTATCAACGTTTTTTTTTCGAAATATTAAAATTCGCGCAGGCCAGATGGGTCAAAACACCACACTTTAAACAAACAAGCACCTCAGGTCCTCCTCTGGAAATCACTTCCTTGCACTCTGGACACGCACCCATTGCTCTAATTGTTCAATGACAGTTATTGGTAAAACCAAAAAAAACAAGAAACCAGCAGTTTAGAAAAAAAAACAACTTGCTCAGACGCACCAGAAACACACAAAGTCACTACTTGCAAACTTTTATTTGAAAAAAGAGCAAGAAAAGCACTCGAAAATACAATACTCCGGAGAGCAGCAAATCGACACGTCCGCTCCGACCACCGTTACCAATACGTAATATACAATATTTTAGAATTCCTTCACAATATTTTAGAATTCCTTGAAATTTTTTAAACTCTTCAAAATCCCTTGCAATTTTTAAAAGCACCCTAAAATATTTCCAATCCTTTGAAACTCTTTCAAATTATTGAAATCCTTTGAATCTTTAAAAATCACTTGAAACTTTTCAAAGCTTACGAAAATGTCTTGACATCTTTTAAAATACTCTTAAAGTTCTCAAATCCTTTACCATTTTTTGAAATTCCTCAAAATTATTGAAATCTCTTGGAAATGCTTTGGAGTCTGTTAAAATATCCTAAAATATTTCAACCCCTTTAAAATCTGTTGGCGTTCATTGAAATTATTGACATCTCTTTCAAATGCTTTGGATTCTTTTCAAATGCCCTAAAATATGCCCAGTCTTTTAAAATTCCTTCAAATTATCAAAATAAATAAAAAATTCATTGGAATCTTTTAAATTACTCTAGAATATTTCAAAATCCTCTGAAATCAATTAAAGTACTGAAATCAAATGAAAAATCCTTGGAATCTTCAAGAAACCTCTAAAAGTTTCCAAATTCTTTACATATTTTTGAAATTCCTTCAAATTGTTGAAATCTCTTGGAAATACCTTGGATTCTTTTGAAATACCCTAAAATATTCCTAATCTTGAAAAATTCCTTAAAAAATCCTTTCGAATCAATTAAATTACTAAAATCGGTTGAAAATTCCTTGAAATCGGTTAAAATATCTTCAAATATTTCAAATCCTTTAAAATCTGTTGGCATTCATTGAAATTATTGACATTTCTTTCAAATGCTTTGGATTCGTTTCAAATGCCCTAAAATATTCCCAGTCTTTTCTTTTAAATTCCTTCAAATTATCAAAATAAATAAAAAATTCTTCGGAATCTACTGAAATTGTTTGAAATATTTTCCCACAATATATCAATTTTAAATCTTTTAGAATCAACTGAAATTTTTTAAATCCTCTGAAATCCTATTAAGTTAGTGAAATCAATTAAAAATTCTTTAAAATATTTTATAATACGTCAAAATATTCAAAATTCTTTGAAATCTTTTGAAATTCCTTTCAATTGTTTGAAGATCTTGAAAATTCCTTGGATAAAAAAAATACCTTATAGTCTTTGAACTTCTTTGAAATCCCTTCAAATTATCAAAATCAATTTCTTAAAGTATCGGTGTTTTTTTTTAATAGGAGTGCTTATTGAGAGCGTAAAAATTCTTAATTTGAACATCTTCTTAAATTATAAAATTTTTGATCTGTAGACATACACGGATCTCTGATATTCAGAAAAAAAATAATTATTCGAATGTGTCACTATAAGGAAATGGAGATTTCAATCCTATAGGGAAAGTAGAACCGAAACGTACACGAGTTTCACAAATGATATTTAATATGATAAATATAATTAAACCATGATAGAAATCACAGTTACAGAGCGTAAAAATGATTAATTTGAAAATTTCTTGTTTGCGTAAACAGTTTAGAAACAGACTACCATCACAATTGAGGTTATGGTTCATTACTTCTTTTACAGACTTTACCGTGCAACGGTTGGCAACACTGAGCCGCGCATTACCAAATACGAAAAAACACGTGACGTATTATTATCGAACTCGAACTAAGTGATCCCGAAAAGGGTAGGGTGAAGTTGTGCCGTTGCATCGATTCTCCAAAGCATAATTTGTCCAACGCGCGGTTATCTTCAGACTGTTATTCATCGGGCGCGTATTATGATATAAGAGAAAAGCAAACGTTGGAAAGAAGTAATGAAAGTCGGTAAGAAGAGCTGGTTTAACTGGCTTGGATCAACAGATGGAGTAGCAGGGAAATGAAATGCAGTAAAAATACAGAAAACACAATTCTGTACAATTATAAAATTGTTAATAATTAGAATGAACAATTTTAATAGTTTTACTTGAACGCAATATAAGAAGACTAATTAAGATGAGGTGACAAATAGAATATTCACATGCTGATGTGTTATTTTATGTTGGAGTCCCATTTTATGGGCAAGCATGAGTATTTTTTGCAAGAAAAGACTAAGTGACAAATAAAATATGCAATTATTTAATAAAAACAATATATAATGACTAATAAAATGTACAAATTATGTAATCTTAGATTCTTAAATTATTATTTCTTGATAGAAAAAGATTGAAAAGCCAATAAATTTCACTTATAATGTATTTTTAGGTTACGTCGCATATTTTTGTTGTGATATGAATATTTTTCAATGGAAAAAGGCTAAGATAGGAATAAAATTGAAAAACAATGCATCTTTAGGTTATGTCTTGTAGCTCTTCCGTTTTTTCTAGACTAAACGATACTTTTTTGAAAGAAAAAGATATTTTCTAGCGGAAACAGGCTAAGCGAGAAATAACATAGACCAATAATGCAATATTTAAGGTTATGTCCTCCCTTTTCGATGAGAAATGAATGCAAATAATGCATTTTTGGGTTATCTCTTATAGGTCTTCCGTTTTCTCTCCACTAAATAATACTTTTTTATATCGAACAAGATTGAATTGCCAATAAAATTTACAATTAATGCATTTGTAGGTTATTT
>CAKNYM010051535.1:122192-139836 GCA_932195095.1 Andricus curvator
TAACCTCAAATACGACCAACTAGTTAGCATTTATCATTATCTAATGATTTTTGTACAGAAATATCCATTTCCGTTGAGAAAATCCAAACATAACCTGAAAAATATATGAAATTAGTTGACCTGCATCAATATTTAACGATTTTTTCGTAGATATATCAATTTTCGTTGTGAAAACCCAAACATAACCTCAAATACGACAAACTAGTTAGCATTTATCATTATCTGATGATTTTTGTATAGAAATATTCATTTCTGTTCAGGAAACCCAAACATAACCTGAAATAGTTGAAATTAGTTATCCTTAATTAATATTTACCGATTTTTGTTTAGAAACATGCATTTTCGTTGAGAAAACCTAAACATAACCTGAAATACGACAAACTAGTTAGAATTTATCACGATCTGATGATTTTTGTATAGAAATATCCAGTTCCGTTAATTGAGGAAACCCAAACATTACCTGAAATGTGGCCAACATATATAAGAACATCAATTCTTGATGCTTTTTGTTCAAAAATATCCATTTCTGCTGAAAAGTCCTTGTTATTTTCTTCAATATAAATTTCAATAATGGTTTCAATAATTTTTTATTGAGTAGGTTTTGCTTTTGCCATCGCACAAGGACAATTTTCGCTGCGCCATCTATTCATCATTCTAAAAAAAATCCCTTCGTTCATTATTAAAACCGCGAACCAATCTTGCTATTCTTCATTGCATGTTTAAATTCATACGCTCTGAAATTATCGTTCCTCTGACAAAATTTTATTCTGCAAATTTCGAGTTCTGCGAATCGATACCCTACCCCCGAAAAGACCACCTTGACATGCGCATGCTTCGATAGAATGGCGCTTATTGGTTCTAGTTCGCGTCCTCATTGGGAATTGAAACACGGGCGCGTACTACAGCCAATCAACTATATTGCAATTAAAACATACGCAGATAAAGGCGACTCAGTTAGCATCACTGATTTCAAATGCAGTACCACACACAGGCACACACTACTGTTGAATATGAGCGGCCTACAGCAAGCAAACGTTACCACCGTTACTCTCGAAAATCGTCAGAATCGAAAACGACAATATCGTTTAGAGATTTTATATTAAGGCTTGTAAGTGAGTTCAGTGGCACAACTAGAAACGTGTAGGCCCCCTCCGCAACATTTTTTAGGCGGTCCGTTTCAAATTAAAAAAGAAGGACGACTTGTAACTTGCTTATCAGTAAAACAACAGATTTTCGCTTTTCAATCTATAAGACAGACCGCGCACTGACATTTTACAAAATTAAATAAATTATCGGAAACTATTTTATAATGTTTTCTCTCTTATCATAATATCAGTTGATATAATTATTATAAATGAACATAGTGAATAACTCTACTTTATACTTCAATACTGTTTTTTTGTTTTGTACAAAATTTTCAGAATTTAAAAATATTCTGAAGAATTATATATAAAAAGAATACTTTTTTTTACATTATTTCTACTATGGAATTTTCTGCTTATGATATTTTTGATTTCTTATAACACTAAAACTGATTAGGATCGTACTTGATTAAGCCACCTAGGTTCAAATATTATATTATTTGGAAGAATTTTTTTTTGGTAGAATAATACATTCTTTTCGACATATCATTTTTTGAACCAATAATCAAAAAATAATTTGTAATAAAATTTGAGTTCAAATTAATTTCCAATTTTAACGTAGTAATAATTTTTTTAACCTTTTCACATTGATATCTGTAGAAATTACTACCATTTCATGAAAAAAAAATATATTCTAATTTTTTTTTCAGGTTTTCAACAACAATAAAATCTACCATACTACTATGATATCGCGATCTTTGATATTACTGGGATCACAGCGTAAAAGGAGTTCAAAAAAGGGGAAATAGGGTGTTTTTCGCACGAAAAAGGGGAAAATAGGGGAAAGATTAAACATTTATTTTCATATGTCGAAAAGAACAAACAACCTTTTCTTAAGAAATGTTACATTTTTAAATAACTTTTAATGATTTTTCAATGATTTCTGTCATTAAAGATTTATTTTTAAAAATTGGATATACTTAGATCGTTGGAAACCCATCCAGAGTGAAATAAAAAAGTCCGGGAAAAAATAACATTGGTTAAATACACAATTTTGATATGTTTGACATCGTTCTCATAAATATTTCTTTCCAAGATTTGTCATTTCATCCTTACTATAATTAATGCTTTCAATCTAAATTTAAAACAATTGAAATCGGTTAATATCTTCTGCTCTCTTTCTCAAATTTACAATTAAACAATTTTTTTTAATAAAAAAAAAAATTTGCCTTATTGAAAATTTTTGGAAAATACATATACAAAAACATGTTTTTTGGATTGATTCGAACCGGAAACTGAGTCACCTTGAACCAAAGAAACATGTTTAGTATTTTTTATCCATGGGAAACATTTTTTTCGTGGTGTTTATAACGTTCGAAAATCGCAAAAAAAGATATGAAATCCCAAAAATCCTAATTCACGACAAACATTTTTTTCCGAAAAATAAAAAAATGTTTCTTTGGTTCAAGCTGAATAAATTTCAGTTTCGACATATTCAACTTTTTTTTAAATGTGTGCATATGACTCAATCCAAAAAAAACATGTTTTTGCAGTTGAATTGTTGAATTAAGAACAAAAGTTTTTAACCAAAAATCGAATAGTTATGTTTTCGTTTCAAAAAATTAATTTTCAATTAAAAAAACTGAATTTTCTCCCAAATTGTTGAATTTTCTACAATGCAGTTGATTTTTCAACACGAAAATATGAATTAATAATGAAGATGTTAATTTTCAACCAAACATTACAATTGTTAGTTAAAAAACCTACTTTTTAACAAACAAGAAAAAACATTAACTAAAATGATGAATTTTTAACTGAGAAATGAATTTTTAACAAAGTTGTTAAAAAATCACCAAACTATTGAATTTTCCAGAGAAAATGCAAATTTTCTACAAAACAGTTGAATCTTTAACCCAAAAACACGAATTTTCAACAAGAGTTGAGTTTTCAACCAAAAAAGATTTTTTAGCCAATGAAGAAAAAAAATTGTATTCAAAATGTCGAATTTTAAAGCAAGAAGATTATTTTCCTACAAAAAAGGACGAATTTTTAACAGCTAAAATAATGCGTTTCCAGTATCTCCAACCAAAAAATAAATTTTTAAAAAAGTAGTTAAACTTTCAAATAGAACAGATATATTCCCAACTAAAAATTGAATAGTTAACTTTTTAGATAGAAAAATTAGTTTTCATCCAAAAAATGAATTTTCAACAAAATAATTGATTTTTAAAGTAAAAAATATCAATTTTGAACCAAAAATAAAATAGCTACTTTTTCAGTCAAGAAAATTTAACGTTTCACCAAAAAAAAAAAATAATTTTCAACAAAATAGTTAAATTTTCAACCAAAAAGATTAACTTTCTACCAGAAAAGACGAATTTTCAACAAAATACATGAATTTTTAACCACATAATTATTAAAATTACAGCCATATCATAAAATTCATAAATACCTTTTTTATTTAATAATTTGACGATATGGCCCAATTCAAAAAAGATAAATTCTCAACCAAACATTGAGTAGTTAAATTTTCAGTAAAAAAATTCATTTTCAAATAAAAAAAGGTATTTTCAACAAAATAGTTAAATTTTCAAACAAAAAGATGTTTTTTCAACCAAGAAGATTAATTTTCTACCGAAAAAGACAAATTTTCAAAAAAATAATTAGGGGCGAGTGGTCCTAAGTCGGCACAGTAAGAGTTTTTTGTCGAAAGCAGAAGGTAAAGAGGGTTTAATGGCGCTTCAATGTCTTTGGTGTGGTGTGTGATTTTTACGGTCGCAATGTAGCGCAAAGTGAAAAAGTCGATTTTTGCTATTTCTCAAAATGGTGGTCCTAAGTCGGCACCCACTGGCCGTGAGTGGGCACATAATTTTTTCCGCTCAAATGCAAGAAAAAGGGCAGGTTATTTAAGTTTTAGGAGGAGATGGACAAATTTAAACCATTTACAATCAAAAAACACCAGAGACAAGCAACATGCCGTCAAAACACAACCAAACAAAAAAAGCCAACAAGAGACGAGTGAATTGGAATTGAAACACAACAAAATAAAATAACACACAAATAACAACAAAAGCAACAAAAAAAAGGTGCCGATTCAGGACCACCTGTTTGGTGCAGACTCAGGACTACTACGAATGTTTATACAATTCATGCTATTACGCACACGAAACAAATCCGAATGAAAAATCGACTTTATCGGGCGAAAGCACAAAGAAAACAGAAACCAACGCACTTAATTGATTGAAATTTTCAAAACATTTACAAACTAAAGCAAAAACTAAATTGACAATTGTCCGCGTAAATTACGTCCATGTCTACGAACCTGTCATACGACAAAATGGTTGAGCCTACACGCGCGCCATCTCTGACAAACGCGAGGGTGCCGGCTTAACCCACAGTGCCGACTTAGGACAGCTCTTATTAAATTTCAAGCCAAATAATAAAATATATAACTAAAAAAGGTGAATACTGATCAAAACTGTAACAGTAGATTTTCTAAGCAAGAAGAATTAACTTTCAACCAAAAATAGTTGGATATTCAAACAAAAAATGAATATAAATTTATTTCAATATTTCAAAAATCAAGCCAGAAAAGTTCAATTATAAACCAACAATGGATTAGTGCAATTTTCAGTACAAAAATTAACTTTAAACTACAAAAGAAACGAATTTTCAAAATCATAGTTAAATTTTCAACCGAAAAGATTAATTTTCGACTAAAAAAGACGAATTTTCAAAAAACAATTCAAAGTTTAACAGATTATATAAAAAATCAGAAATCTCTATAAAAAGCGTTGCATATCATTTCGATCTAAAAGATTTGTGAATGCTTCTATATTAGGGTGATTTTTTTTTTTTAATTCAACTTGGCACCCATAAAAATTGTTCCTTTTGCTGGGAAACCCACCTCTGATTTGTTCCAAAGAGTTCAAGTGCTCAGAGAAATTCTAACGAGCATGAGAATATGCATTTATGAGCATTTTGAATTGGGATTTAAAAAATTGTAATTGCTATCTTCATTAATAATAATTACACTGTTTAAATTTCGCGGGAAAATGGATCGCTTCAAATTGGAAAAGAACGCTAAATTTAAATGATAAAAGAAGTCAAACAGAAAACATTTTATATTCAGGGATACTACAATATCCCAATTTCTAAATTCTTTTATAGGTATAAAACCAACCATACACTACCATACACCTAGAAGATTAATAATGTTAATGCAAAATAAATTTTGTTTCTAAGTATATTTAAAAAGCCTTTTAGTTGTGTTTTCAAGTCAAAACGATACATTTTTAACCAAAGAAATGAAATTTCAACTAAAATGATGAATCTTCAACAAAAAATATGAATTTTCAACCAAATAGTTAGTTGAATTTTCAAACCAAAAAATTAATTGTCTACCCAAAAAGACTCATTTTGAACAAAGTACATGAATTTTCATATAAAAAAAATCAATTTTCAACCAAAATTAGAATAGGTAAAATGTCAGAAAAATGAATGTTCAACAATAAAAAAAAACGAATTTTCAACAATATATTTCTTTTTCATACAAAAAAGATTTTTTAACCAAAAATAGAAGAATTAAATTTTCAGTCAAGGCAATCAATTTACAAAAAAAAAAAAAAAAAAAAAAAAAAAATGAATCCTCAACAAAATAATTCAATTTGAACTAAACAAGATAAATTTACAAACAAAAAATATAATGTTTCAATTTGCAGTTAGAAAAGTCAATACAAAGAACAGTTTTCAGCCAAATTATTTAATTTTCAGATAAAAATATAAATTTTCAAGTAAAAATGGAATAGTTGTATCTTCAGTTAAAAAAAAATAATTTTTAACTAAAAAGAAACGAATTTTCAACCAAAGAAATTAATTTTTATTCACTATGATGAATTTTTAACCAAAAATATTAAATTTTGACCAATGAAAGAAATGAATTCTTAACAAAAAATAGAATAGTTACATTTTCTACTCAACAGATAATTTTTTAACGGAAGAGATTACACTTATATCAAAAAAGGTAAATTTTCCACAAAAAATGGAATAGTTAAAGTGAATTTTCAACTAAAATGATGAATCTTCAACTAAAAAAATTAATTTTAAGCGAAATACATTAATATTAACCTGAAAAGACAAATTTTTCACCAAAAATAAACTAGGATAATTTTCAGTTAGTAAAATAAATTTTCCACCAAAAAACAAACGAATTTTCAAGAAAACAGTTAAATTTTCAACCAAGGAAATGAATTTTTAAGCAAAAAGATGAAATTTCAACTAATGAGAGTATTCTTCTACAAAAAAGACGGATTTTAAACAAATAGTTGAATTTTCACCGAAAACAAATAAATTTTCAACAAAAAATAGAATAGTTAAATTTTTAGTAAAAAAATTAATTTTCAATAAAATTAAAGTAAATTTTCAACGAAATAGTCTAATTTTCAACTAAGAAGATTAAATTTCTATCAAAAAAGATACATTTTCAACAAAAAATGGAACAGTTACATTTTCAGTTAAAAAAATTAACTCTAAATAATAAAAAACTAATTTTCCACCAAAAAGATCAATTTTCAAATTTTCAACCAATAAGATGAATTTTCAAATAAAAGTACATCAATTTTCAACCAAATATTTGAATTTTTAAAGGAATTTTCAGCAAAAAAAAAAATATTCACCAAGAAGATTAAATATTCTCCTACAAAATTCGAATTTTCAATAAAATACAGGAATTTTAAACAAAATATTTGAATTTTCAACAAATTAATTAAATTTTAAACAAACAACCGGTTTTCAACTAAAATGATGAATCATCGACCAAATAAATAAATTTTTAACAAAGTAGTTCTACTTTGAACTAAGTAGTTAAATTTTCTACCAAAAAAGATGATTTCTCAACGAAAAACGTGATATATTATATTTAAACCACAAAAAGAATTTTAATTTTATACCAAAAATAGTTGAATTCAACCAAAAAAGATGAATTTTCTACAAAATGGTTTGAATTTTCAAGAAAAAGAGGCGAATTTTCAACCAAATAATTGAATTTTCAAACTTTGAGGGCGAATTTTTAACCAAAATGGTCGATACAAATAAAACAGAATTAACTTCAAACACTGTTACATTTTTTTACCAAATAGTCGAATCTCCAAGCTAAGAAGACGAATTTTTTAGAAGACAGAAATTTTCAACAAAGAAAAATGAATTTTTCACCAAGAAAGATAAATTTTTTAACCAAAAGATGAATTTTCAATTTAGAAAACCAATTTTCAACAAAGCAGTTGAATTTTCAAACAAACGAAATGAATTTTCTAACCAAACAATTGAATTTTCAACATGATAATTGAATTCCCAACCGAATAGTTTAATTTTCAAGTAGAATGATAAATCTTTAAAACGAATTTTCAACCAAGAAGTTCAACTTTTGACCAAGTAGTTGGATTTTGAATAAAAAAATATTAATGAAATTCTAAACGAAAAAATAGAATAGATGTAATTTCAAGCAGAAAAGAATTTTAATTTTTAATTAAAAACAGTTGAATTCAACCAAGAAAGACTTCAACTAAAAAAGACGAATTTTCAACAAAACAGTTGAATTTTCTACGAAAATAATGAAATTTTTAACTCAAAAAGACAAATTTTCAACTAAGAAGTTGAATATTTAAGCAAAAAAGACGAAATTTCTACAAAATGGTTTGATTTTCTACAAAAGCGTTAATTTTGAACTAAATAATTAAATTTTTAACCAAAAACGATCAATTTTCAACTATGAATAGAATAGAATACAATTAGAATACAGTTAGAATAGAAAAAATAGTTAAATTTCCAATAAAGAAGATTAATTTTCTACCAAAACGACAAATTCGCAACAAAATACATGAATTTTCAACCAAATTGTCAAATGTTTGAATAAAAACGTTCAATTTTCAACAAATAATGGAATGATTACATTTTTAGTTAAAATCATTAATTTTTAACAAACAAAAAAATTCAACAAAATAAGTACGTTTTCCATCAAAGCGATAATTCTACAAATAATAAAATGAATTTCTAGCAAAGAAGTTTTGGTTTTTGGTTTAAAAATTCAAAAATTTCACTATGTGGTAGAAAATTAACTTTTTTCTTGACAATTCATATTTTTGGCTGCAAATTAAACTGCTTCAGTAGAAAATTAAACTATTTGTTTGAAAATTTAACCATTCTGTCGGAAATTCGTTTTTTTTTTTTTTTTTTTTTTTTTGAAAATGTAGCTATTCCATTTTTGTTTGAAAACTTCTTCTAAGTCGAAAATTCAACTATTTGGAAATGCATGTGTTTTGTTGACAATTCGTCTATTTGGGTAAACAATTAATTTTATATGTTGAAAATTGATCATTTTGTTTAAGGATTCAACTATTTTGTTGTAAATTGGTCTTTTTTAGTTGAATTTACCTGCACGAGAATTCGCTCTTTTTTTTTTTGTTTGAAAATTAGTTTTTCGAACTGAAAATTTAACGATTTAATTTTTGGTTGAAAATCTCTCTTTTTAGTTGAAATTTCAACTATCTCGTTGAAAATTAATCTTTCATGATTGAAAATTAACTTTCTAGTTGAAAATTCTTCTTTTCTAGTTTCAAATTCAACTGTTTTTTAAAACATTGGACTTTTTATCGTAAAATTCAACTGGTTGATAATTCATTTTTTTTAACTTCTAATCTGTTCCATTCTTTGTTAAAAACTGATCGTTTTTGTTTAAAAATTCAGCTATTTGGTAGAAAATTAATGTATTTTGTTGAAAATTCGTTTATGCTGGTAAAAAACTAATCTTGTTTATTGAACATTCATCATTTTCGTTGAGGGTTCAACTATTTTGTTAAATATTCGTCCTTTTTTTTTTGCTTGCAACTTGTTAAAAAAATTTTGTTGTTGTTGAAAATTAGTTTTTTAACCAAAGAATTAAAGGATTTCATTTTTGATTGAAAATTGATTTTTCTAGAACATTCGACTTTTTAACTTCAAATTCGGCTGGTTGATAATTCGTTTTTTTCTGTTGAAAATTTTTTTTTTAACTTCAAAACTATCTGTTCCATTTTTCGTTGAAAACTTTTTTTTTTAATTAAAAATTGAACTATTTAGTTTAATATTCATGTATTTTCTTGACAATTCTTCTTTTGCTAGAAAATTTATCTTCTTTGTTGAAAATTCATCTTTTTGGGTTAAAAATTCAGCTATTTGATAGCAAATTCAACTATTTTGTTTTAAATTTAATTATTTTTTTTTGTGAATTCAACTTTTTTGTTAAAGTCATCTTTTTTGGTCGAAAATTCAACCCTTTTGTTAAAAATCGTTCTTTTGGATGGGAAACTAATTTTTTATGGTAAAAAAGTTATATCTTGGTTGAAAATTCATCTTTGTTTACCATCAATTCTTCTTTTCCGGTTTGAAGGTCAACTGTTTTCTGAAACATTCGACTTTATCAACTTGAAAATTTAACTATTTGGTTAAAAATTCGTTTTTTAGTTGAATTCAACTGGTTCATAATTCATTTTTTTTTGGTTTAACAGTAATTTTTTAACATTAAATGTAACTGTGCCATTTTTAGTTGAGAACTTACCTTTTTTAGTTGGAAATTCAGCTATTTGGTAAAAAATTCAACTATTTTGTTTAAGGTCTATTTTTTTGGTTGAAAAAAACATCTTCGTTGGTTGAAAATTCATCTCTCTTGGCTAAAAATGTACTTTATTCTCGAAAATACAACTTTTCAGATTGAAAATTAAACTGTCTCCTAAAATATTGGAATTTTTGGCTTGAAAATTCATAATTTTGTTTGAGGATTCAAATTATTTTTAAAAATTCGTCATTATTATATGCTTTCAACTGTTCGAAGATATGCTCCTTTTTTATTGAAAATTTGTAGAAAATCTTTTTCAGTTTCGAAAAAGGCAACTGTTTTCTAAAATATTCGACTTTTTATCTTGGAATTCAATTGGTTGATAGTTCGTTTTTGTTTGTTGAAAATTAGTTTTTTGAACTTCAAATAATCTGTTCCATTTTTGGTTCAAAACTGATCTTTCTCAGTTAAAAATTCAGTTAATTTGTTGAAACTTCGACTTTCGGTAAAACATTAATTTTCTTGGTTTAAAATGAGTCATCTTGGTTGAAAATTCACCTTTACAGGTTAAAAATTCGGCTATTTGGTAGAAAATTCAACCATTTTGTTAAAATCGTTTTTTTTAAATTTTAAATTCAACTTTTTGTTAAAAATTCGTGCCTGTGGATTGAAAATTAATTTTTCATGGTAAATAAGTTGTCTTTCTTGGTTGAAAATTCATTTCTGCTCGCTGAAAATTATTTTATTTTGTCGAAAATCCAACTTTTAAGATTGAAAATTCAACTGTCTTCTAAAACATTGGTATTTTTGGCTTGAATATTCATCATTTTGGTTGAGGATTCAATCATTTTGTTGAAAATTCGTCATTTTTAGTTGTTTTAAGCTGCTTGAAAATTATTTTTTTTTTGAAAATTAGTTTTTCAAACTGAGAATTTACCGATTCCATTTTTGTTACAATATTGATATTTTTTAGTTGAAAATTCAACTATTTCGTTGAAAATTCGTCATTTTGGATTAAACATTGATTTTTGATGGTAAAAAAGTCATCTTTATTGGTTAAAAAATCAGCTCTGTTGGCCGAAGTGATGTTTTTCTGTCGAAAATTAAACTTTTAAGATTGAAAATTAAACTGTCTTGTGAAACATTGGTATTTTTGGCTTGAAAATTCAACTATTTGGTTAAAAATACAACTTATAAATTTATTTATTATATTATTTTTGTTTTGTTATATTATATTTTGTTAAAAATTCCATTGAAAATTAAAATGTTTGGTTGAAAATTCATGTGTTTTTGAAAAATTATTCTTTTTTGGTAAAAAAATTATCTTTTCGATTGAAAATTCATTTCTTTGGTTGAATATTAATTTTTTTGTTTGAAAATTAATTTCTTCAACTAAAAATTTTACTAAATGTTTGTCGAAAAATTTTTTTTGGTAAACATTGAACGTTTTTAGTAGAAAATTCATTTTTTTTTTGAAAATTCAACTGTTCTGTTAAAAAGTTGTGCTTTTGGATCAGGGGGGTGACACGATTTTCGCTTTTGCATTAGAGGCGAGTGTCAGTTTTGTGAAGAGCGGCGAGTCGTGAAGCATTGGCGCCACCTCCACGACGCCCGGTCTGCCCGTTGTCTGTTATGATTTTGCATACACAAACTCGTGAAATGTCATAACTTTATCGTCTATTTGCCATATTTTATTTATTTACGGATACATGTGTTATAACAATGGGGGGGGCATCGACGTATAGCACCGAACTGTCTATCAGGGTACGACTCAACCCGCTCAAACGGAGTAAAACAGTGCATTTTTCCGTTCTAAAAAATGAGGTTGACCGTTGGCACCAAGCAATTAAGCATGACAAAAAGGATTTTATTGTTAAACCTGGAAATGTAGTTTGTGAAGATCACTTTTTAAAGGATCAAATAATTTGGAAAAAGAAAGTTTTAGCTCCGGATGGAACGGTTATGGCGATAGGTATGAGGATTTGTTTACACCGATGTTCTTTAACCTAAAATAATTGAATGGCTCTGACGGTTTCATGACTACATTGATTTTTAAATTTTGATATATTTTTCTTCTTGTAAAACTTGTAGATTATTGTAATAGTGTGTAACATTATATTTTTATTAGTTTTTGAAATTTTAAAAATATTTTAAAACCCTTACTATCTTTAAGAAAATTGTAAAAGTAACATTAATGACAGTTTTGAATTATCGCCGAGTTTCGACATTTATTACTTTAATAGGAACGTAAATTCTATTATTTCAGTCTTGCGATCAATTTGAATAAAAAAGACTTTATTAGGTATAATATAAGCCTTTATCGGGTATAATTTGCCTGAGGATGACCAACAGATTGAGGTCGAAACGTTGCGAGAATGAAACTTTTTATAATTAAAGTATTGACTCGGAATACTCCTAGTCTTTTTTATTCAAATTGATCGTAAGACCGAAATAATAGAACTTACGTTCCTATTAAGGTAACAATTGAATTGATCAAAGGAAGATTTCACTTCTTAAAAATTGTTTTAAGAAGTTGTTTATTTTTATCATTTCGAAATTTATGTACGATTACATTAATTTATTAATAAATTCAAGTACTAAAGTAAATTACAATTGTAAAATAATGATTTTCTTGCAGTCAGAATAGTACAAGAAACCTAACTTTAAAAAAAACGATAATTTTATGAAAAAGAAAGTCGCGACATTTTGTAAAACTAGCTTTGTTCAATTGTATATAATAAATTATTATGTTCTGTCTGCATAATAATTGCTATACTTTAATCGCCGTATATTCGTAAATAATTTAAATAATTATATTTATTTAAATAAATTAACCTGGCATTTATTACTCCTATATACCATCCTACTGTCTTTACCCCATATTTAATTTATATCTCCATCTTTTCATTCAATTTTTAAATAAATAAATGACTAAATGTACGTTAAAGTTAATAACTTTATTACTGATAATCTTTTAGCCATTTCACGATCAATACAATATACTGAATATTAAAAATTATGATTTTTAAATTTGCTTGTATATTTTTATTATAATGTAATAATAGATTAGGATCATTCGAGTAATTAAAAAATAGACAAAAAATTTTATATATTATCATTTCAGAACATTTAGTTTATTTGTTTTAAACGGTAAATACGTAATCTTTATATTTTACCATTCCACTCTACTTGAAAATTAAAAACCGACATTTCCAGTGTATGTAAGGTCTATTTTTTAATCCTAGGTATTTTTTAAATTCTAGAAACAGTTAATCCTTGCCTAATTCAAGCTAAAAGTATTTAAATTATCCACAAACATCCAAAATATTATAAAAACTGCGAAAAATACTAAATCTCCCATGATTCTAATCAGCTTTCGTTCAAATATAGGGCGTGGCGCTAGTGGCGCCAGTGTTTCATTTTCTGCCGTCCTTCACAAAACTGACACAGCGCATTTGTATGGCGAGTCACCCCCCTGTTTTGGATTGAAAATTAATTTTTCATGGTGAATAAGTCGTCTTTCTTGGTTGAAAATTCATTTCTGTTCACTGAAAATTATTTTATTCTGTCGAAAATCCAACTTTTAAGATTGAAAATTCAACTGTCTTCTAAAATATTGGTATTTTCGGCTTGAAAATTCATCATTTTGGTTGAAGATTCAATTATTTTGTTGAAAATTCGTCATTTTTAGTTGATTTAAACTGCTTGAAATTTTTTTTAAACTGAGAATTTACCGATTCCATTTTTGTTAGAATATTGATCTTTTTTAGTTGAAAATTCAACTATTTCGTTGAAAATTCATCCTTTTGGATTAAAAATTGATTTTTGATGGTAAAAAAGTCATCTTTCTTGGTTAAAAAATCAGCTCTGTTGGCTGAAAGTGAAGTTTTTTGTCGAAAATTCAACTTTTTAGATTGAAAATTCAACTGTCTTCTGAAACATTGGTAGTTTTGGCTTGAAAATTCAACTATTTGGTTAAAAATACAACTTATAAATTTATTTTTATTTTTGTTTTGTTATATTATATTTCGTTCAAAATTCGATTAAAAATTAAAATGTTTGGTTGAAAATTCATGTATTTTTTAAAAATTATTCTTTTTTGGTAGAAAATTAATCTTTTCGGTTGAAAATTCATTCCTTTGGTTGAATATTAGTTTTTTTAATGAAAATTAATTTTTTTAACTAAAAATTTTATTAAATGTTTGTCGACAAATATTCATGGTAAACATTGAATGTATTTAGCAGAAAATTCATTTTTTTTTGTTGTTGAAAATTTTAACTGTTTCGTTGAAAAATTATTTTATTTGTCTAACTGAAAATTAAACTATTCTATTTTTTGTTGAAATTTTATATTTTTTACTTAAAAATTCATCTATTTTGTTGGAAATTTGTCTTTTTTTTTGTAGAAAATTAACCTTTTAGGTCCAAAATTTAACTATTAGGTTGAAAATTCCATTAAAAATTAAAATATTTGGTTTGAAATTCATGTATTTTGTTAAAAATGATTATTTTTTGGTAAAAAATTAATATTTCCGGTTGAAATTTCATTTCTTTAATTGAAAATTATTTTTTTTTTAATTATTTGGATAGACCTTCAATCTTTTTAGTTGAAAATTCATATGTTCGGTTGAAAGTTTGACTATTTTGTAGAAAATTTATTTTATTTGGTTGAAAACTTTATTCTATAACTTGAAATCAAACTATTCTATTTTTTGTTGAAATTTTTTTTTTCAGTTGAAAATTTTTTTTTTTTTTTTGGTAGAAAATTCATCTTCTGGGTTGAATATTCAAATATTTGGTCAACATTTTTTTTCAAGGCAGATGCATCATTTAAGTTAAAAGTTCATTTCTTTGGTTGAAAATCTAACAAATTTGGTTAAAAATTCGCTTTTTTATGTTGAAAATGATTTTTTTTACCAAAAATGTAGCTGTTCCATCTTTGGTAGGAAATGCATATTTTTGGGTTGTAAATTCAACTTTTTTCAAAAATTCGTCTTTATGATTTGAAATCTCATCGTTGATGAGATTTTTTTTCTTTTTTGATTGAAAAATCTTTCTTGGTCGAAAATTCATTTCTATTTGCTGAAAATTATTTTATTTTGTCGAAAATTCATCAGTTTGGTTGAGGGTTTAATTATTTTGTTGAAAATTCGTCATTTTTATTAGTTTTAAGCTGCTTGAAAATTATTTTTTTTTTTTTGAAAATTAGTTTTTTAAACTGAGAATTTACCGATTCCATTTTTGTTAGAATATTGATCTTTTTTAGTTGAAAATTCAACTATTTCGTTGAAAATTCATCCTTTTGGATTAAAAATTGATTTTTGATGGTAAAAAAGTCATCTTTCTTGGTTAAAAAATCAGCTCTGTTGGCTGAAAGTGAAGTTTTTTGTCGAAAATTCAACTTTTTAGATTGAAAATTCAACTGTCTTCTGAAACATTGGTAGTTTTGGCTTGAAAATTCAACTATTTGGTTAAAAATACAACTTATAAATTTATTTTTATTTTTGTTTTGTTATATTATATTTCGTTAAAAATTCGATTAAAAATTAAAATGTTTGGTTGAAAATTCATGTATTTTTGAAAAATTATTCTTTTTTGGTAGAAAATTAATCTTTTCGGTTGAAAATTCATTCCTTTGGTTGAATATTAGTTTTTTTTAATGAAAATTAATTTTTTTAACTACAAATTTTATTAAATGTTTGTCGAAAAATATTTTTGGTAAACATTGAATGTCTTTAGGAGAAAATTCATTTTTTTTGTTGTTGAAAATTTGACTGTTTAGTTGAAAAATTATTTTATTTGTCTAACTGAAAATTAAACTATTCTATTTTTTGTTGAAATTTTATATTTTTTAGTTAAAAATTCATCTATTTGGTTGAAAATTTGTCTTTTTTTGGTAGAAAATTAACCTTTTAGGTCCAAAATTCAAGTATTAGGTTGAAAATTCCATTAAAATTAAAATATTCGGTTTGAAATTCATGTATTTTGTTAAAAATGATTATTTTTTGGTAAAAAATTAATATTTCCGGCTAAAATTTCATTCCCTTGGTTGAAAATTAGTTTTTTAAATTGGTATTTTGATAGAAATTTAATCTTTTTAGTTAAAAATTCATATGTTCGGTTGAAAATTTAACTATTTCGTAGAAAGTTTATTTTATTTGGTTTAAAATTTTGTTCTCTAACTTGAAATCAAACTATTCTATTTTTTGTTGAATTTTTTTTTCAGTTTAAAATTTGTATTTTTTGGTAGAGAATTCATCATATGGGTTGAAAATTCAAATATTTGGTCAACATTTTTTTTCAATGAAGATGCATCATTTAAGTTAGAAATTCATTTCTTTGGTTGAAAATTTAACAAATTTGGTTAAAAATTCGTTTTACCATGTTGAAAACGATTCTTTTTACTAAAAATGTAGCTGTTCCATATCTGGTAGAAAATGCATATTATAAATAAATTATATAATACGAATTAAAAATTATTTTAAATAATTTTTTTTCTGAAAAAGATCTCCTTTCGTTCCGCTGGTAATCGAACCACAGAACTTCCGATTGCCGGTCGGGTGCTTTCCCATTAAGCTACTAGAGAGATGAAGAGAAGAAACTTTTTTCAGAAAATGCACGCATTATTATTATTTTTGAAATAATTTTTAATTCGTATTTCCATCTAGTCTGAAAAGACGTTACAAATTTCTGTTATTCTCTGATGATAATACAGATTCCTGAAAAAAATGAAAAAGTTTATCATTTCTTTATTATTCAATAACAACAATGAAAATAAACTATGTGGTCGTTTCCTCAGCCTCATACTACGGTAGTATTTGATTTGATTTTTTAAAACTATTTATTTATTTACATGTATGTATAATAGAAAATAATCTAATGTCAATGTCTGATGTTAGTCCTGTGAATGTTAAAACATGTAACATCTTTCGCAATGGGGTGGCAAATAAGTACACGGGAATTCCATTGCAATCAAGTTGGCGAAAACCGGTATTTCTAGCCAATCTAATTCCTAGCGATAATTCGACGTGTGAAAATCAAGGATATGAGTAGACATGCGTGAAATTACTACCTACTTGGACACGAAAAAAGCTTCGAGCAAGCAGCTTCTTGCTCACTATAAAGCCGCACAAAAGCCTTAACAAATGTCATATATATTCCTATATTTTCGAAAACAGGGGGGACGACTGAAAAATCCCGAAAAAATACCTGACACTCTAAAATTCCCGAATAATAAAATTTCCGAACAATGAAACTCCCGAATCGGAAAATTCCCGAAGAGTTTATAATGTTATCGAATTGGAAAATTTCCGACTAATAAAATTCCCAAATTTAAACGATTAAAATCATTTTGTTCATAAAATTAATTAAATTGTTACAGTAAAATTATATATATGATTTTTTTATTTGTAAAAAAAAACTTAATTGTTTACGTTTGAGAATTGTATAATTAGGGAATTTTCTAGTTCGGTAATATTATAAACTGTCCGGGAATTTTATTATTAGGAAATTTTCCAAATTTTATTAATTGGAAATCATTAAAAAATTTATAAATTATAATATTTGGTAAATTTCCTAATAATAAAATTCCCGAACAGTTTATAATATTACAGGACAACAGAAAAATCCCGAAAAGTAAAATTCCCGACACTGCAAAATTCACGAATCGGAAAATTACCGAATAATATAATTTCCGAATAATAAAATTCCCGTATTCAAACAATAAAATTGTTGTTGTTTTTTTAAATAAAATTAATTAAATTGTTACAGTTAAAATTATATGACATGAAATTTTTTTATTTGTAAAAAAATTTCATTGTTCATATTTGGGATTTTTAAAATTAGAGAATTTTCTAGTTCGGTAATATTATCAACTGTTTCGGAATTTTATTATTAGAAAATCCCCGAATCCCGAATTGGAAAATTTGCGAATTTAAACAATTAAAATTGTTTTGTTTATAAAATTAATTAAATT
>CAKNYM010051535.1:139846-193428 GCA_932195095.1 Andricus curvator
TAAAATTCCCGACATTGTAAAATTCCTGAATTGGAAAATTCCCGAATAATAAAATTCCCAAAGAGTTTATAATGTTATCGAATTGGAAAATTCCCGACTAATAAAATTCCCGAATTTAAATAATTAAAATCGTTTTGTTCCTAAAATTAGTTGAATTGTTACAGTTAAAATTATATACATTATTTTTTTATTTGTAAACAAAATTTAATTGTTTACATTTACAAATTTTATAATTAGGGAATTTTCTAGTTCGGTAATATTATAAACTGTTCGGGAATTTTATTACTAGGAAATTTTCAAAATTTTATTGATTAGAAATTTCTCAATGGGATGACGGAAAAATCCCGAAAAATAAAATTCCAGAAACTGTAAAATTCCCGAATTTAAACAATTGAAATAGTTTTGTTTATGAAATTAATTAAATTGTTACAGTTAAAATTACATACATGATTTTTTTTATTTGTAACACAAATTTAATTGTTTATATAATTTTATAATTTTGTTAATTTGAATTTTATAATTAGAGAATTTTATTATTAGAAAATTTTCCAAATTTTATTAATTAGACATTTCTGAATGAGACGTCGGAAAAATTCCGGAAACTAAAATTCCCGACACGGCAAGATTTCCGAGTTTAAACAATTAAAATGGTTTTGTTCATAGAATTAATTAAATTATTACAGTTCAAATTATATACATGATTTTTTTATTTGCAAAAAAAATGTAAATGTTTATATTCGGGAATTTTATAATTAGAGAATTTTCTAGTTCGGTAATATTATAAACTGTTCAATAATTTTATTATCAGGAAATATTCCAAATTTTATTTTTTAGAAATTTTTTAATGGGACGACGGAAAAATCCCAAAAAATAAAATTCCTGAATTAGAAAATTCTTGAATAATGAAATTCTTGAATAACAAAAATTCCCGTATTCAAACAATTAAAATTGTTTTTTTCATAAAATTGATTAAATTGTCACAGTTAAAATTATATACATGATTTTTTATTTGTAACAAAAATTAATTGTTTATATTTGGTAATTTTGAAATTAGGGTATTTTCTAGTTCGGTTATATTATAAACTGTTCGGGAATTTTATTATCAGGAAATTCTCCAAATTTTATTAATTTGACATTTTTCAATGAGACGGCGGAAAAATCCCGAAAAATAAAATTCCCGACACTGTAAAATTCCCGAATATAAACAATTAAAATTCGTTTGTTTATACAATTAATTAAATTGTTACAGTTAAAATTATATAACATGAATTTTTGTTATTTGTAAAAAAAATGTAATTGTTTATATTCGGGAATTTTATAATCAGGGAATTTTCTAGTTTGGGAATATTATAAACTGTTCGCGAATTTTATTATTATGAAATTTTCAAAATTTTATTAATTAGAAGTTTTTCAATGGGACGACGGAAAAATCCCGAATAATAAAATTCTCGAATAATAAAATTTCCGAACAATGAAACTCCCGAATTGGAAAATACCCAAATAATAAAATTCCCGAAGAGCTTATAATGTTATCGAATTGGAAAATTCCCGACTAATGAAATTCTCGAATTTAAACATTTAAAATTGTTTTGTTCATAAAATTGATTAAATTGTCGCAGTTAAAATGTTATGCATGATTTTTTATTTGTAAAAAAAAATTTAATTGTTTATATTCGGGAATCTTATAATAAGGGAATTCTGTAGTTTGGTAATATTATAAACTGTTCGGGAATTTTATTATTAGGAAATTTACCAAATTTTATTATTTATAATTTTTTTAATGGGACGACGGAATAATCCCGAAAAATAAAATTCCCGACACTGTAAAATTCCTGAATTGGAAAATTCCCGAATAATAAAATTCCCGAAGAGTTTATAATGTTATCGAATTGGAAAATTTCCCGACTAATAAAATTCCCAAATTTTAACAATTAAAATCTTTTTGTTCCTAAAATTAATTAAATTGTCACAGTTAAAATTATATACATGATTTTTTTATTCGTAAACAAATTTAATGGTTTACATTTGAGAATTTTATAATGAGGTAATTTTCTAGTACGTCAATATTATGAACTGTTCGGGGATTTTATTATTAGGAAATTTTCCAAATTTTATTAATTAGAAATTTTTCAATGGTATGACGGAAAAATCCCGAAAAATAAAATTCCCAAATTTAAACAATTAAAATAGTTTCGTTTATAAAAATAATTAAACGGTTGCAGTTAAAATTATATACATGATTTTTTTTGTAACAAAAATTTAATTGTTTATATTCGGGAATTTCATAATTAGGGAATTTTATTATTAGAAAATTTCCCAAATTTTATATATTAGACATTTTTGAATGAGACGACGGAAAAATCCCGAAAAGTAAAATTCCCGAATTTAAACAATTCAAATTGTTTTGTGCATAAAATTGATTAAATTGTCGCAGTTAAAATGTTATACATGATTTTTTTTTGTAAACAAAATTTAATTATTTATATTCGGGAATTTTATAATTGGGAAATTTTCTATTTCGGTAATATTATAAACTGTTCGAAGATTTTATTGTTAGGAAATATTCCAAATTTTATTTTTTAGAAATTTTTTAATGGGCGACGAAAAGATCCCGAAAAATAAAATTCCCGACACTGTAAAATTCCCGAATTTAAACCATTAAAATTGTTTTGTTTATAAAATTAATCAAATTGTTACACTTAAAATTAAATACATGAATTTTTTTATTTGTTAAAAAAAATTTAATTTTTTATATTCGGGAATTTTATAATTAGGGAATTTTATTATTAGAAAATTTTCCAAATTTTATTAATTAGACATTTCTGAATGAGACGTCGGAAAAATTCCGAAAACTAAAATTCTCGACACTTTAAAATTCCCAAATATAAACAATTAAAATGGTTTTGTTTATAAAATTAATTAAATTATTACAGTTAACATTATATATATGATTTTTCTTATTTGTAAGAAAAAATGTAATTATTTATATTCGGGAATTTTATAAATAGGGAATTTTCTAGTTCGGGAATATTATAAACTGTTCGGGAATTTTATTATTAGGAAATATTTCAAATTTTATTTTTTAGAAATTTTTTAATGGGACAACGGAAAAATCCCGAAAAATAAAATTCCTGAATTGGAAAATTCCCGAATAATAAAGTTTCCCAATAACAAAAATTCCCGTATTTAAAGAATTGAAATTGTTCTGTTCATAAAATTAATTAAATTGTCACAGTGTAAATTATAAACATGATTTTTATATTTGTAAAATATGTAATTGTTTATATTCGGGAATTTTATAATTGGGGAATTTTCCAGGGGACGACGGAAAAATCCCGAAAAATAAAATTCCCGACACTGTAAAATTCCCGAATTGAAACAATTAAAATTGTTTTGTTCATAAAATTAATTAAATTGTTACAGTTCAAATTATATACATGATTTTTTTAATTTGTAACAAAAATTTAATTGTTTATATTTGCGAATTTTATAATTAGGGAATTTTCTAGTTCGGTAATATTATAAACTGTTCGTGAATTTTATTATTAGGAAATTTTCCAAATTTTATTAATGAGAAATTTTCCAAATTTTATTAATTAGGCATTTTTCAATGTAACGACGGAAAAATCCCGAAAAATAAAATTCCCGATACTGTAAAGTTCCAGAATTGGAAAATTCCCTAATAGTAAAATTTCCGAATAATAAAATTCCCGTATTTGAACAACTAAAATTGTTTTGTTTAGAAAATTAATTAAATTGTTACAGTTAAAATTAAATAACAGGTTTTTTTTTTTAATTTGAAAACAAATTTAATTGTTTATATTTGGGAATTTTAAAATTAGAGAATTTTCTATTTCGGCAATATTATAAACTGTTCGGGAATTTTATTATTAGGAAAATTTTATCATTTAGAAATTTTTTAATGGGACAACGGAAAAATTCCGAAAAATAAAATTCTCGACGCTGTAAAATTCCCGAATTTAAACAATTAAAATAGTTTTTTCTTAAATGAAATTAATTAGATTGTTACCGTTCAAATTATATAAATGATTTTTTTTATTTGTAACAAAAATTTAATTGTTTATATTCGGCAATTTTATAATTACGGAATTTTCTAGTTCGGGAATATTATAAACTGTTCGGGAATTTTATTATTAGGAAATTTTCCAAATTGGAAAACTCCCGAATTGGAAAATTCCCGTAGGGTTTATAATGTTATCGATTTGGAAAATTCACGAATTTAAACAATTAAAATTGTTTTGTTCATAAAATTAATTAAATTGTTACAGTGTAAATTATATACATTATTTTTTTATTTGTAAACAAAATTAGTTGTTCATATTCGGGAATCTTATAATTATAATCTCATAATTTCGATATCGATATCCCATCACTATTATGTTACTTGACAGAATGCGCTTTTTAGTTGAACAGTGAATGAAAACCCAAACAAAAACTGAATACAAGAAACCGTAAGTAGACATATTTTTCATTCATTATTCACATTTGTTTACTTTCTAATCTGTATAATGCGAATATTTCTAAATAATATAAGTCTCAGGACTGAGTTAAAAAATCATCTTTTGGGTTGAAATATTTGGCTGAAAATTCATTTTTCTAAAGATTCATCATTTTAGTTGAAAATTCATCTCTTTGCTTGACAATGTAACTATTTTGTTGAGAATTCTTTTTTTTTTGTCAAAAAATAATTTTTTAACTAATATTGTAACTATTCCATGTTTGGTTAATAATTGATATTTTTTATTAACAATTGATCTTTTCTGGTTAAAAATTCATGTATTTTGTTAAAAATTCGCATTTTTCTGGTTGAGAAATAATTTTTTAAGCTAAGAATGTGAATATTCCATTTTTTGTTGAAAATTGATCTTTTTAGTTGAAAATTCATCTTTTTGGTTGAAAATTTAAGTTTTTTGTTAAGAATTTGTTTTTGTGTTGTTAAAAATGTACTTTTTATCTGAAAATCTCACTATTCTATTTTTGGTTAGAAATTCATGTATTTTGTTGAAAATGAAATATATATTTCGACTTAAAATCTTACGAATTTAAATTGTTCCATATTGCATCCCGTGTAGGAATGGTAACAGGGATCCGATCGGGAGCCGGCCGGATAGCCCCAGTTTAAACCGGGTGCTGGCCGGGGATACCGGCCGGTATCCGGCTAAAAACGTCACGGTAAACTGGTCGGATTCCGGCTTTCATACCGGCCGGGATCCGGTCGGGTAACCCGGCCACAGAGCGGTTAAAAAATGTTGCTTCTGGCGAGAAATTGGTAACTTGTTTTGTCTTTTAAGGCTCATCGTAAAGAATACGATGAACTTTAAATGTCAAATCAAGTTAATAAATTCTCGTGAGGAATTTGAAGAAGAGTTTCAATAATTGATGCTAGAATCTGCTAGCAATTGTTTTATTTTGGAAACCACGTGGTGATTTGAGGTTAGGAAGGAAGAAAGGAAAAAAATGAATACACAACACTATAATTTAATTAAAAATACTAATTATCCACGCAGTAAGTGGGGTTTTCGAACTGATTACTGAAATAAGGTTCATTTTAATTACGGATCGCGGTTTTATTTGCGAACTTCAAGGAGATGACGCGTGCATTCTCGTTTGAGGTTCGAAACTGAAACTTACAAGTGTCTACGCCGACGCCAGCGCAGAAGGCGTCAGATATGGCGGTAAATTTGAAAGTGTACAGACTAAAAATGGTCTGAAAATAGAGAAAATTATAAAAATTGTAAAAAACCAGCTGTTGCACATTGCAGAATCGATAACAGTTTTATTTAATAAGTTAAAACATTGGAAAAAATCAAATCTTTTTTTTAAGAATTCAAAAAAGCTAGTTTCTGTTTTGCTGATCTAATAAATCTTTAAATTATACTTTTCAGATAATAATTCATCTAGTATCCGTAAATACGTCTTTGATAATGTCACGGCTCTTAAAAAATGTGTAATTTCTACAAAAAAAGTATTCTGACCAGTGCCCGGTCGGCTCCCGACCATGAAATCTAACCAGGGTTGTCCCGGCCAGTAACCGGCCGGCTCCCGACTAGGTGATTCGAGAAAAATTTAGCCCGGCCGGCTCCCGACCGGTGCCTGGCCATGAAACCCAACCAGGGGTAGCCCGGCCGGGATCCGGCCAGAAAACTTGTTGTAGTAGGGCCAACCGGGGCAATTTCTGCACGGGATTCAATATCGTATTTACATTAATTTCATTTGAAAGAATTTTGTTCTGCATTATTACCCTATTTTCGTGATAAATCATTTTCTGTACTATGTTTTGATACAGTTCTTGGGCTACATTACTTTTCGGGGGTAATTACTTTAAGGTAAACGTCCCAGTAATCGTCATCATAAGAGATTTCATTGACTTCAAATATTTAGAAAATTGTTTTGGAAGGATTAGTTAAAAAATGATTGGTACTGATTGAAGCATTAAATATCCTAGAATATTATAAAAATTGGTTTTACATTATATTTAATATTACTTCTTATTGATAAACAATTAAAAGTCAAAAAGCACTGATGTCCCAGTTATCGCCATTTCCAAATCTGCCATGTACTAGTAATCGCGAGTCGTTGTCCCAGTCTTCGCGAAAAAGGTTAAGTTTTCTTGAAATGTGTTTTTAGTGATATGGACGTGTATTTCAACTGTATATTTGTATTTTGAGTATACTTTCATTAAATGAAAGATGTATTGTTAGTTTTATATTGATTGAGAGATTGAGACCTCCGAGATGAAATCCGTCGAAAAATAACCTCAAAATCGAATCTTCTGATAGTTCCAATACGTCTGATGGACATTATAATAATTAATCATAATAAAAATGAATTTTATCTTAAAATTTTTAGTTTTTATTTCAATAAAAAATATTTTCGAATAAAATTAATATTTTATTCATAAGAAATAAAGTGGTCTCAAAAATAAATCGAAATAAATATTTATTAGAATTTTTACCACGATAAGTGATAACTACAATGCTGAAATTCTTTTATAATACTGAATATTATAATTAAAAATTATTAACATTTTCCTTTTTAAAATATCCTGGCGGACCGAACGAACGGAGCGGATACGCTACAGCGTATCCTCACAGTATCCACGTCGTATCCTCTCCGTATCGTGCAAGAAGAACTCATTAAAAAAGGAAGATGAACATTTCACTTGTTGAAATTCGGATTCTACGTGAAATTTTGCGTGAAAAGGTCACGGAGTAATCGCAATAGTTTTTCTTGCAACATTAAAAACTTTAAAAAAATATAATACTTACCGATAACGTGGGCTGAAGGCGACTTCAAACGCATCGTCGACGGATAACGCCTTAAACTGCTACTGAACGACGATGCGTTTGAAGTCGCCTTCAGCGCACGTCATCGATTAGTATTATATTTTTTTAAAGTTTTTTATGTTGCAAGAAAAACTATTGCAATTACTCTGTGACCTTTTAGCTCAAAATTTCACGTAGAATCCGAATTTCAACAAGTGAAATGTTAATCTTTCTTTTTTAATGAGTTTTTCTTGCATGATATGGAGAGGATACGATGTGGATACTATAATGATACGCTGTAGCGTATGCATTCCGTTCGTTCGGTCCGCCAGGGTAAAGTTCGCAAAATAATATTGAGTTGTATGTATGTATACCATTAAGCCATTTCCCTTTCAGGGTAGGCGTGACACTACCCGATTCGGGTAGTGTTTCTAGGTGGATAGTTTTCTTGTAGTTATAAATAACTACAAGTTTGGGCTCACCACACCCATAATATGCCAATAGCACACAGTATTCTCGAATGGTTACCCATCCAAGTACTAACTGCGCCCAACGCTGCTTAACTTCAGTGATCTGACGAGAACTGGTTTTTTCAGCGTGGCATGGCCGTTGGCCATAAAGTCATAATATATATAAAAGTATAAAGTCATATAACCTAATTTTGTTCTATAAAATGGCTAAGTACAACATAATTACATGGGATACAAAAATTTACACACTGGTAATTTGTATAATTAACTTTTTTGCAACATAAATTATAAACACAATGAAGAAATTTCATAAATGGCAGTGACTAAAAAAATCATGTGTATTTGGAGGTTATGTTCTGTTCACGTTGTCAAAACATTAAAACTATCAATAATTATATATATGTCGCACATTTTTCTTTATATTCTGCAGTATAGATTAATGTTAGCTAATGAAAAACTACTCAATAAATATTAACTTCACTGAAAAATGATAATAAACTAAAAAATTGATAATCAAATTGCTAAATTCAGGCCAAATATTTTATATCACCTTTTTTCAGTTTTAAGCTCTAATTTATATTACGATTACTTTTCACGCAGTAACAAGTCAGTTCTCCGATTTCATTTCACGCCTTTTTGAAATTAATTAAATCATTATTTGTAACGAAATATTTTGACAGATTCGTCCTTGTCTTCGCGACCGGTCGCGATTACTCGAGCAACTATGCTTTTGAAATGTCCCTATAATCGTGCCCGATATTTCTCGAACGAGAAAGTACTAAATGAAGACTTTACTTAATTTTATGAAACAAAAATGATCTTTTATCACAAAAAAATAATTTTAGTCCTGCTCAAGTAATTTTTGGATATATTAAAAGCTTAAGCAAAGAAACATCTTTCCTAACCTAAATGTTAAGCTATTTTCCACGTCTCGTGATTCATCGCCACCGGCAATACAAATCAATTTTTTTTACCCATGTGCACTATTTGTACAAAAAAACTAATTTGGTTTCTACAACAAGCACTGTTCAAATTTACTTAAAAATATTTTAAGAATGTATTTTAATGCGGAAAATACTTACTTTTGGCGTTTATACTTCAAAACTGACGATTACTGGGACCGCTAAGATTACTGGGACGTTTACCTTACTGTCTTTAAAAAACAAGGGTACAATTTCTTTCGATTTATTATCTTACAACTATTCTGCCGTGATTTGGGAAAACACCGTTAACTGCAAAATGAACGAAGCCGAGACAATCGACGAAAACTGTTCGAATCTTTATTCGCGTGTATCGCAGATTCTTATTCATTTTCTGATTTTTTTTGTTCTTGCCTAATTTGCATACGATCTTTTCATTTTTGCAAGAAAAATTGTTAAAAAATGTTAATTAATCATCCAAAATGCAGTTAACGGTATTGATTGGGATGCTGAAATTCGAGGAAACGCCGTAACGGGCAGTTACGGGTTTCTTCGAATTACGGACCTCAGAAGTAGGCCTGCCGTGATTTGAGAGAACGCCGTTCACGGCGAAAGAATATAATTACTAATAATAAGTGCAGTTACGGCCTTTCTCGAATCACAAACCTTTTTTCTCGGGGTTCGATGATTCCGGAGAACGCCGTAAGCACTTACGGACCTCTCCGAAATCACGAAGGCTCGAAATTGCCGTCCAATAATTTTGGTAAAGTCCGTAACTGTCCGTTACGGCGTTTTCTCGAATTTTGACGTCACGTATTTAGTCGTCTCTGATTTACGCCTGCAGTTAACGGTCAGTTACGGCTCTCTCTCAAATCACAACTCGCCAATCTTTACAGTTAACGATCTTTTCCAAAAATTATGCAATAATTATTTTTAAAGTTATTAAAAATTTTTAAAAATTATTTCAATAATCAGGTGTATCTTTTTTCACGATTCCAACTATATAAAAAAATTATTTTTCGATTTTTTGCACATAGCAACGCATATTAATTGTAAGTTCTTCATTATTTAAACAAAATGTTGTGGTACAAGGTTATAGAAAAAGATATTTTTGTTTTTCTACAAACTTACTTTCTGTTGCAGGTTGGAAGTGAAGAATCAACATACACAAATTTTATGAAACTACTTTGTTGCTTTAATAAATTTTCTTTAATAATAATGTGTTTATATTCATTATGGTTAATTATTGATTTAAAATGAAAAATATCGATGATATCGATATTTTTTATCCGATATATCGATTTTTTCGATATTTAGTTTCCGATTTATCGATATTTAAAATATCGACATTTTTTTTCGATATTCCATCACTACATTCAAACCTGGCAAGGTCGTCTGGCACACTTCTAGCGCGTGTCACGTTATATCACAGTAATCTACATCGATATTCAATTCAGAATCAATGTATACTTTGTTGTATGTTTTTATGCACTGGAAACCCCTCCCAAGTAAAAAAATAACAGGTGTCCTTTATTACTTCTTTTTAACTAGAGTCCACGTTCCTTATCTCCATTAAATGGATAATATGCTGTTTTTTTTTTATTTTGTAAAAGAGGTTGCGCATTTGTTACGCCAAGTGAGTTTTGACAAACAGGTGCTAAAAATGTAGGTAATGGTAAAAAGTGGAAAGGACTTGTTTTGGTTTTTTAAATGTTCATTTTTCTTCAGTCCAAATTAATGTGGTTCAGATTAAAAATTATTTGATAAATTCTTAAATTTGATTTTATCCCATTTTTGAAGTTGAATTTTAGTTTTGTTTTTAAATTGTGAGTTATTTTCCATAAGGAAATAATGTAACGTACTCGGTAAAAGTCAATATACATCATAATACTGTCTAAAAAATTGCTGTAACAATATGTCTAAAAAATCTCGGAATTATTTTGGTTGAAAACCTGATTGGCTAGGGAGGTAGGCATGTGAAAATTTCCCCGGACGCATCATGCCTATATATTGGCATCATATATATATCATATATCGTGGGTGTTGTGAGCCCACACTTGTAGTAGTTATATTTACTACAAGAAACTATCCACCTAGAAACACTACCCGAATCGGGTAGTGTCACACCTACCCTGAAAGGGAAATGGCTTAATGGTATATATTTGCGTCGGTGTGATTAAAAATGTTTGCAAATACCAACATTAAAATTTCATTTCTTTGGAAATTATGGAGGGAGAAGAAAAATCAAAAAGGTATTTTTCTTGTAAACGGATAAACCGATTTTGACGAACAAAATATATGCTATAAAGGTCAGTAAGACAAATAAAAAACAAAAATTTACAAAATTCTCACCAAAAATACGGAAAAGAGCTTTTTGAGTTGTTAAACATTTTTTTTGATGTCATGTTTTATTTCTTCGAAAAAATATCCGCAAGTTACATATTTTTCCCCCAAATTAACACGGAGTGGCACGTCATACTTAAAAACATTTCAAATCAAAAAAAGTCACCGGATTATTTAGGTGGAATTTTTTTCATTCTGTTTCATTTTAAAAATTATATTGTTTAAAAATACTCATATCTTATTTTCAAAAAAAAATAATTAAAACGAATGATTATTTAAATAGTTCATTTCAACCTGAAATGCCCATAACTGCTTGAATAAACGTTTGAAATTATAGTATATTGTGCTACAAGTTGAAAAAGCGAGAGATTTAAAACGAGTGTGAAGTTAGCTACCCGAGCGGAGCGAGGGTGGCTATCACACGAGTTTTAAATCGACGCTTTTTCAATGTGTGGGACACGATACTTTTTCTATAATTTGTTAAAAAGTGCTAGTTTTTGTTTACCTGTTTTTTGTGTAAAAAGAAGGCGATTTTTTGTCGATTGGCGCAACGATGACAATGGTAATTATCAAAACCATGGCAATAATATGGCAGTAATAATAAGCTGGTTCTCACAATTGAATAGTTGGCCCATAAAGTTGAGGGCTTCAAAACTTCCGATTTTTCGTGAAAAAACCAAGCACAGTATTTTCGGAGAAACTGACGGTGTTTTTTTGCTTTTGCCAAGTGACAAAAGTACATACAAAATACACAACTCGAGACTTTTCAGGAAATTGCTTTTAGGTTAGGGACGACAGTCGGAAAATAGAATGAAGTTGGCTGCGCACGATGCACGAGTCCACCCGAGGCAGCACGAACCCACCCGAAATAACATTTACTTTTTCCACTGTGCCTCACTTTTATCACTGTCCATTTACTTTTTCCACTGCATCTGTCCACTTTTGTCACTGTTGCCCGGAAAGGTCGGCACTGCGCATGCGCCACGTCATCGAGCAAAAATCGGTAACTTTTTACACCAAAAACAGGTGGAAAAACTGGCACTTTTTCGCGAATTATAGAAAAAATAATTTGAAATTAAAAACTGTAAATAATATTGAATAAATCTCAATTTAAATTCTTCGATAATAAACAACCTGTAAATATGAGAAATACTCACAATTGTACATTTTCAAAGACTTGGAGGCTATAAGGCAAAGGCATTGTTAAATTTCAGAGCGTTCAAAATTGAAATTTTTTATTTTAATTGCTAAAAAAATGTTATAAAATCAAATTTTTAGTATTTGAAAAAAAATTCACAGCTTTCATGAAAAAAATTAAAAATTGTATTTCTTTTTTCAAAATTAAGAGTTTTGTGTTTAGGGCAATGCAAATTTGGCAGATTCCTCAAATTCCTGCAAATCTTTGAATACCTTGGATTATCGAAAATCCTTGATTTCTCTTAATTTCCCGTAATCCTTTATTATTCTGAATTCCCCGACCGCTACGAAATCCTTGAAATTCTCTGAATTCCTGACAATATTTTAATACGTTGAATTCTCAGAAATCCTTGATTTCTCTGAATTCCCGGTATTCCCTAAACGCTATGAAATCCCTGAAATTATCTGAACTCATGACAATTTCGGAATTTTTTTAATTCTCTGAAAACATTGATTTTTCTGAATTCCCAGAATTCCTAGAATAATCTGAATTCCCTAAATTCTAAAAAAAAACTTGAAATTCTTCCAATTGCCTGAATATTCTGAATTCCCTGGATTTCTTCAAATCTTCTGAATTTCGTGTGATCCTTGAATATTCTGAATTCAATTCTCTGAATTCCTTAAAACCCTAAATTGCTGAAATTCTTTGACTTCTCTAAATATCCATTATCACTCAAATCTTCCGAATTCTTTGAATTCCCTAAATTCTTTGCCTTATTTCAAAGTCCTTGGAATTCGTGGAATTCTCAGAATTCTGGAAATTCCACGAATTCAAGGAATTCAGAGAATTCAGGTAAATACAGATATATATCTAGGAATTCGGTAAAATTAAAAAGATCCCAAGGAAGTTAAAAGAATTTAAAAGGATTTTAAAGAGTTTAAATTCATTTCTAAGCAATTCAAAAGAATAAGGAATCATTACAAGCTAAATATTTTTTAGCTACATTTCTTATTTGCCAAGATCCTTTCCACATTAATCGGTAAAAAAAAAATTTGCCAGGAAAATAAAACCATGCCTCTAATTTTTTTTGGTGATTAAACTCTACAATTTTTAATTGTAATCATATAGTAATCTTATTTTATATTTGTATATTATCACTGCCATTTTGAGAAAAAATACACCCCTAAGCAAAAAAGTGTCACATTTGTGTGCATAAATATAAATGAAAAGTTGTATTTTTACAACAGGTGGAAAATCACGCTTTTTTCAATATTTTCCAAGTATTATTTAAATTGAAATACTTATTTTTAAAACCCAAAGCTTTCTCAAAAAGACCAGTTTTGAACAAAAAATGGAAGAATGAAATTTTCATTAAAAATAATTAATTTTCAACCAAGAAAAAGGGAATGTTCAAAAAAAAAAGATTTTAATTTTCAATCAAAAAAAGTCGTCTTAAACCCGAAGGTACGAATTTTTAATGAAATAGTTGAATTTACAACAAAAAAAAATGCATTTTCTACCAAAATAATTGAATTTCCAACTAAAAATATCAATTTCTAGTAAAAAAAATTCATTAAAAAAAGAAAAGAATTTTCAACAAAATAGTTAAATTTTTAAGCAAAGAAATTAATTTTGAACTAAGATAATAAATCTTCAAGTAAAAAATTAATTTTTAACACACTAGTTGAATTTTCAACCCAAAAGATGAATTTTCCACCAAAAAGACATACTTTAAACAAAATAGATGAATTTTCAACAAAAAAATTACATTTTCAACCAAACAGATGAATTTTCAACCAAGAAGGTTAAATATCTCCCAAAAGAGATACATTTTCGACAAAAAAATGGAATAGTTGAATTTTCAGTTCGAAAATTAATTTTCAACAGAAAAACTAATTTTCAACAAAACAGAAGAATTTTTAACGAAAATAATGAATCTTCAAGCAAAAAAATTAATGTTGAACCAAATAGTTGAATTTTTAATTCAGAAGATGAATTTTCTACAAAAAAGACCAATTTTCAACAAAATAGATGAATTGTCAACCACTAAGATTGAATGTCTATGAAAAAGATAAATTTTCGACGGAAAATGGAATAGTTATATTTTGAGTTACAAAAAATTAATTTGCGCTGAAAAAATGAATTTTCAACGAAAAAGATTAATTTTCTGCCAAAAAATACCATCAAATTACAAAAATTTTCAACGAAAGAAGATAAATATTAAACCGAACATAGAATAGTTAAATTCTCAGTTAAAAAAATAAATATTTAGCAAGAATAAATGTTCAACAAAATAATTAAATTCTGAACAAAAAAAAAGTGTTTCCAGCTAAAATGATGAACCATCAAAAAAAAAGATAAATTTTTAACAAAGTAATTCCACATTCAACTAACTAGTAGAACTTTGAACCACCTTCAGTGGCTGTTTTCATTTTATTTATCTATTAATACAAATTACGAATTTTCTGCACCATCAATTTAGTGAATCCAAATTTTCGAATAATAAATTTTATTTCATGATAAAATTTATAATAATAAATTTATTCTTAACATTTTTTAAGTTTTTAAGATATCAAAATATTGTTTTAAAAAGATTCGAAAATAATCTCAATCTTGAGAAGATTGCAAAAAATTGCAAAGAAAATGTTTTTTTTTTAAGAATTCAAAAAATAAGAATCTTTTGATTAAAAAAATTCCAAAATAATTGAAAATTTGAAAATATATAAAAAAATTTCAAACAAAATGTAGATTTTTGAAAATTGGAGATAAAATTTTGAATCTTTTTAATGAGTTTTGTCTTTAAACGTTAATTTCAAGAGAATATTTAAAAGAGAGTGTCTACATGAATCGAAAAAATCTGACTATTTTTACTGAAATTTCGGTACACGTAGCCGGCTTATTTAAAAAAATTCAAACATTTGAAAAAAATTTTGAAGAAGAATCTTGAAGATTTAAAAATATTTTTCTTTATTTTGAAGGATTTCAAAACAAAATTTTTTGTGATATTTTATTTTTGATAATTAATCTTTAGAGATTTCAAAAAATTTCTAAGGATTCCTAAAAATGTTGAAAAAAATCTGCAAGATTTTCAGGCAATTTTTTTTAATTTTGAAAGATTTTTCTAAATTTTAAGAATAATAAAATAAAATTTGAATATCAAATATTAAATTTTTCGTTCAGAATTCATATTTTTGGTTGAAAATTCAACTACTTAGTTAAAAGTGGAACTGCCTTGTTAAAAATGAACTTTTTTGGTTAAAGATTCATCATGTTATTTTAGTTAAAAATTCATCTCTATGGTTGTAAATGTAACTATTTTCTTAAAGATTAATCTGCTTTGGTAAAGTATACATTTTTTTTTTAATTCGTCTATTTTGGATGAATTTAACTGTTTTTGAAATAAAATTAAAATATTGTATTCATTTTATTTTTTTTGTTACAAATTCAACTACTTGGTTAACAAATTAACCACTTAAAAAAAATTCATTTTCTTGTTTGAAGATTCATCATTTTAGGTAAAAATGCATTTATTATTTATTTCATTAATTCAAAAAATATATTAATTTTTTTTTTAATTCATCTCTTTGGTTGAAAATCTAACTATTGAGTTGAAAATTCGTCTTTTTGTTAGAAAATTCATCTGTTTGGTTGTAAATTCGACTATTTGGTTGAAAATTACCTTTTTTGTGGAAAATTCATATTTTTGGGTTAAAAGTTTAAACTCTGTTGTAGAAAATTCGTCCCTTTTGGTAAAAAAAAATAAAAATAAAAATTTTCATAGTTAAAAATACAACTGGTTCAAAATTAATCTTTTTTGGTTGAGGATTCAACTATTTGGTTGTAAATTCCTCTTTTTTGGATAAGTTCAACTGTTTTGGATTTAAATTTTAAATATTTTTTGGTTGAAATATCAATTTTGCATTAAATTCTTCGTTGGAAAATCATATTTATTGGTTAAAAATTTAAAAATCTGGTTGAAAATTAACTTTCTTGTTGAAATTTTGATTTGCAATCTGAAATATTTACAAAAAGTTTTTGAATTTTTTGAAGAATCTAAGGAAAATTATATTTAAATAACCTTAGAATTAAGTAAACAAAATAAACATAAAATTAAATTGTTTTTAGAAATTTTAACCTAAAATTGGTCATGAATTGGCTTCTGTTTTTGCCTGATGGGTATACTCTACATCGCTAGTAGATAATGTAAAATTATAAAATACCAAAATTTTGTATTTACAATAATGTTATATTTTAATTTAAAAATTCCGTGATTTAAAGAAAATCGCGCGCCTGTTTATTTTTTAATTAAAATTAAATTCTAATTTTAGTTTTAATTTTGTTCTTAAATTAAACAAAATTTTTTGAAACATTTAAGTTCCTAATTTTAATTTTTTTTTTTTTCATTACTAAAATTAATTTGTAAGTAAAATTATCTCAGAAAATTTTCTCCTTCAAACCACCTTGCGCTAGGAAAATCATTCCAAGCAGGTAAAAGCGATATTATTATCGGATAAAAGGAGCAGCTTGTTGAGAAAGAAAAACCTCCAGAATGTGGGTGAAAATCCTCTAAGTCCCTGTGAAATATGTCATGCTCAAGTTAGGGAGAAGTGAAAATGATTTTCGCGTAACGCGTTCAAACGTGTCACCATATTACGAGGGCTCGACTTTCACACTCTCAGCGTTACGACCACATCATCATGATATTATTGTTCTCCATGCCTCTATACTCTTTCTTCCACACCATTTTCCTTACTCAATTTTTATTTACAAAAATCATCACCAAGTATTTTTTATTATACTAGAACCTTTAGCGCACTATGCGCGCACTAATGACTGTTTCTTAAGAAAAATAAAATCGACTCATTTCCGAATTTCTTTATTATAGCGGGAAAATTCCAGTAAATTCAATATGAACCAGACAATTTTTTTATTTTCACCGAAATCTCGGTTTCAGTCCAGTTTTGGGGGTTGCCTGCAAATAGATTTGGCTACAAGTCGGGGGGATCCAAATGTAAAGAGCCAGGGCCGCCTGACCCGTTTCCAATTTGAATGCATAATATTGCGCAATATACTCGACTAAGTTGAGATTATTGCGCACGACGGACCTTCCGAGGCAAGAGTCGCAACTGTCTCTCGCCCTGCGCGCTGAGAAACTAAGTTACGTTACAAGTTACTTTTTAAAATAGTAACGAAGTTACCTCAAAAGTTACAAATAACGTAACTTTAAGTAACTCAGTTACTGAATGACACGTCATTTCACACGTCGAAAGATTACTTGTGAATTAAAATTACAATAATAGAAACCGACGGCACTAGATGCGAGGTGAATCTCGACTCGGCAAGGGTCCATTTCGAGCGCGGATAGCACTCGGATGGGTGACCATCTGCAAAGTATGGCCGGGTTGTATATTCACTGTGTCTTAACTAATGTCGAGCAGGAGGTTTGACGCCGAGGATGTTTGTGTGATGGATACCGACTAAACTCCGGAAGTAGTTTTCTGCAGTTTTCTTCTCCCTTGGCCAAACGTCCAAGCAAATGCGAGTATTTCTATCAGAGTCGGATGCAACCGCGGGTTATCACTTATGAATAAATTTATACAGTGAATCTAAGCTCACTTTAGTAAAAGAAATATTTGCATAGGCCCATACCCAGTGAAGTGGAGTCATCTGGCGGTATATGTAGGGGAGAGTGGTCCTAAGTCGGCACCATCGCGTTTCTCAGAGATGGCGAACGCGCCGACTTAACCATTTTGTCGTATGACAGGTTGGTAGACATGGTCCTGAGTCGGCACCAGACAGGTGTTCCTAAGTCGGCACCTTTTTTTGTTGCTTTTGTTGTTATTTGCGTGTTATTTTATTTCGTTGTGTTTCCATTTCATCTCACTTGTTGGTTTTTTTAAAAGTTTGGTTGTGTTTTGACTGCATTTTGCTAGTCTCTGGTATGTGTCCTTTTATTTTCTGTGTTTTCTCATGGACTTTTCGCTGATTCTATTCTCTAAATGTTTTTTTTTTTATTGTAAATGTTTTAAATTTGTCAACTTCTTCATGAAACTTACATAATCTGTCCTCTTTCTTGCATTTGAGCGGAAAAAATTATGTATCGACTCACGACCAGGACCGGCTTAGGACCACCATTTTGAGAAATAGCAAAAATCAACCTCTTCACTTTGCGCTTTATTGCGACCGCAAAAATCACTCCACACGGAGCCAAGACATTAAAGCACCATTAAACCCGGGTTACCCTCTGTTTTTGACAAATACTCTTACTGTGCCGACCAAGGATCACTCGCGCCTACTCATGCTAAAGGACTCAAATGATACTTTAACAGCGAGGGTGACCCGTGTATGGACCTCTGTTTCACCGGGGTTTTTAAATAAAAAGGCATATTACAATAGGTCTTAACCGCAGTGCTAAGATTCTTGAATGGACCAGCCTTACAAGACAATAATACAATAAAAGAACCGTTTTTACATATAAACCCATTGTTGAAAACCATAGTTTTTTGTTACGGTATGTTACGTGTGGGGGAGGGGGGGGGATGTTGTACCCGATTAAGTAACATTTTTAATTGCATTTCCTATTTAAAAAAAACGATGTTACTAAATATCTCGAAAATATCAAACACATTGTGGTCGAAAACGAGAAAATTTAAAATGTAAATAATTGTTCAGTATTGGGAAATGATTCTGTTCTTAACATTTTGCTGTCACACTATAATTTCTAAACTTATTTACATTTTCAAAGGTTTCATTTTAAAAGAATAATTTTAAGTTTGGAAGATTTCAAAATGTGTGGAAAAAGAATAAGGAATACTTCAAGACAATTTTTATTTTTCAGGATTGAGACTATTTTTAGGTAAACTGGATTTGGCAGGGTGTCAAGAGAATGGAAAAAATGCTCTTAAGATTCATGGGAAAATTTTTAATGCTTTTTTTAATGAATTCTAAGAGAAGATTGAAAAAGATTACAAAATATTTTGAATTATTTCCTAAAATTTTTAAAAAGAGTGTACAAGATTTTAATGCCAAATTTTGCAACGTTGCCATATTAGATCATTTTAGGAAAAATCTTATATTACGATATTTCTAAAATTTTGTAAGGTTTCAAGAAAATGAAAAAAATCATTAGGTTTCTAAGAAAAATTAAAATGATTTTTTATTTTTTTAAATTAATTTAGAGAGAATTTATCTGAAAGATTTTAAAAAAATATTTTTTTAATTTTCCAGAATTTAAAAGAAATTCAGAGAAAATTTGAATAATTTCAAAAGATTAGAAGGTACAGAAATTCTCAAAAGTTTGAAAAAAAAAGAATTTTCTTAAGATTCTTGGGGAAATTTCAAACATTTTTTTATTTTGAAAAAAAAAACTTTTAAAAAGATTGAAAAAAATTTCAAAAGATTTCAAACGATACCCTAAAATTTCTAAAAATAGTGTATGATATTTTAAAGCAGAATGTTTCAATTTGGCAAGATTAAACAATAAAAAAAATCGTGTAAATTCAAGAAATATTTATAAGATTTGAAGAGATTCAAAAAGGATTTCAAACTTCAGATTTTACAAAATGCAGATTTTTAAAGATTTCAAACAAAAAAAGATTTAAAATATTTTAAAACTTGGAAACATTTCCGAAAATTTATTAAATAGTTTTTGATTACTTCCAAACTTCTAAAGGTCCTAAATATCTTTTAAAAAGACTCGAATTTTTCTGAATATTTTGTAAGATCCTGTAAAATAAAAAATCTGCCCGCTTCGCGGGCACAATTTTGGTTCATTTATATGTTTTCGTACCTTGCATTGTTTTTTAAAAAATTTGATTTTTTTTACTGTCAATGTTATTTTCACGAATAAAAAAAAAAAACCACGCATCCTATCGAAACGTGAGTCACAATAAATTTGTACCTCTTCCTTGGATGAACAAATTTTGTTTCGGTCATTTTTTCGTAGCTGGTAATATTCGTCTGAAAATTTGATTTTTCTATTTTCAATGCTGTTTTTTACGAATAAAACAAAAACTACGCGTCATATCAAAAGGTGAATGATAAGAAATTTGTAGATATTTTTTAGGTGCAGAATTTTGGTGAGATGATCTTTTCTGGTATCTTGCATAGTTTGACAGCAAAATGGCTTTTTTGATTTTTTATTAATTTTTTGTGCGATCAAAATTTGAATTTTTTATTTTTCAAAAAATTCAAAAAGTTGTTATAAAAATATTATCGGGTGTTCAGGAATCAACGTTTTTCTCCTTTTGACTTTTTTCATATCGTGCGTTTTTCGGCTTAAAATGTTCATTTTCGTTTGTTTTTTGGAATTTTGAAAATGCTATAACTCCAGTAATTTTTTTTTTATCACGAAAAGTCATACAAATATTTTGTTCGACATTTTGCGTACTACTAATAACCGTACATAGAATTTTCAAATCTTCAAAAAAAGTGGTCTCAACAATTTTCAAAATGTGCTCACTTTTTGGATTTTCATCCAAAATAGCTGGTTAACGAACTCGTTCTCTATTTTTCGGCCATAAAAAAGTGTGCCAAAGCTCAATCAAATCTGATAATTTTTTCGAAAGTTATCGTGGCTACAGACAGACAGACAGACAGACAGACTGACAGACACCTTCGTAAAAATCGTTTTTTCTAGCTCAGGGGGTCTCAAAACGTGGAGATTTGATGAAAACCGACTATGTCAAATTTTACATAAAACCAATACCTTCTCATTAGAATGAGAATGTAAAAAATGTCTTAAAAATCTTCTAGATTCGTTTTTGACACATCTGAAATGTTCACAAATCTTTTTTAATTTTTTCAAGAATCTTATAAAAATTATATTTATATGAATTTAAAAACAAACTGATAATACTTCTTTTCTTTTCAGTCATTTCAATATTTGTATGACTTGTTTTATTTATTTCTAGACAATACTTCATCTTAAAAAACTTTTTTTTTTATTCAAAAAACGTATGTTATGTTTTTAAACATAAAACAAAAAATGTCACCTACCCGCGCCGGGGGGGGGGGGAGATCAAAGGAAATTTTACGCTTTGTTACATGAGTGGAGGGGAGTTAAAAATGTCAAAAATAGCAGAATGTCATTTTATTCATTTCCATTCGAAGTTTATACATTTTTAATGAAATCTTTTAAAAATTAAACATTCTAAAAACTAAATATGTATTACATACGAAATTTATTTTAATTTTATTTAAGTCAATTTTCAAATTTTTAAAATGAAATATTTGAAAAATTACATGTTATTAACAATTAACACGTGAGTTCTTTATTTAAATTAGTTAAAATGATTTGCTTTGATATACAAAGGATAGTATTAAATGTTTATATTTAATACCTAATAGTATTTTTTCGTATTTTGAATTTTCCAGCCCTAATGTTGGAAACTTTGAAAATTTTCCAAAGTTTCGTGAAACTTTTCATTTGGTCAAAGTTTCATGAATCTTTACAACCCTATGCGTAGTGGTAAAATTTGAAATCTTCTATTGTTTTTTTTTAATTAAGATTGAAAAGAATTTCATTTTACCACGAATAATTTTAGCAGGATAAGCAGAAAATATTCATAATTGAAAAATAAAATTCCAAAACAACCTCACTTTTCGGCTCATTAGAGACAAGAGTAAAATTAATGGAAAAAAGAGGGAGAAAAAGGGAAAAAGTAAACCAAAAAACAACCTCTCACTTTTTCCTTTCTCCGTCCTTTTTATACTACAGGGGGACCAACATGTTTCGATTCAGTTTAATATAATCAAAATTATTTTTTGAGAAATTGATTGGTTAATAGAAAAGAATTTTTCTATTTTTAAGTACAACAAAATTTTTACTTGAACCAGTTATTAACTCTATCCCAAACTTTGTTATATCTTGAGAGGTCCCTCCTCAAATTGATAGCCTTGTTACCTCCTCTCTTTATGAATAACATCTCCATGAATTCTCCCTTTTTTTGATTTCTTTCATGATAAAGAATTTTAATATCATTCCAATTAAAGTCATGACCATGTGTAATTTTATGTTTTGAAAGGACTGAGTGATATCTAGGACTTCTGTGAAAATTATTTTCATGTTCATTTTTCCTAAGTCTAAGAGCCCTTTTAGTCTGCTCTACATACACAGCATTACAATCTTTACAATTAATTTTGTAAATAACACATTTTTTGTCTAACGTTTCATATCTATCTTTTCCTAATTTTACAATCCCATTGCTCTTAAAAGGAACTCTATATATGGTATGTAAACCTAATTTTCCCAACATAGATTTCAAAATCTTTGAGATTTTACCAAAATATGGAAGAACAACAGTATTGAATGTATTATAATCTTCTCTGCTTATTTTATTTTGATCATTGTTTATGTTTTTTATATATTTTATTCTGTTATGTACATGTTTTTCAATTAAATCAAAAGGGTAATGGTTAAGAAAAAGAATTTGTTTACATTGTTCAATATTTTTTTCATGGAAAACTGGATGTGATAACTTAAGGGCTCTATCAATCAAATTTTTAATGATTTCTATTTTATTTTGAATAGAGTGATTTGAAAGAAAACTAAGTGTTTTACCTGAAGAAATCTTTTTCCTATGCCAGTCAGTAATAATATGTCTTTCATCAGTTTTAATTGAAGTCAAATCTAGAAAATTTAATTTACCTTCAGTTTCAATCTCAACAGTAAATTGTAATCTAGGATGTATACTATTAAAAGCAATAAGAAGAGTGTTAACATCATTTTTATGTACACTAAGTACTGAATCATCAACATATCTTGCATAAAAATCAATATTAAAATTGATTTTTAGGAAAACTTCATTCTCTAAATCCTCCATGACAATTTCAGCTAAAATAGGAGATAAAACAGATCCTATGGGAGTTCCAAACTTTTGTTTATAAAAATTATTATTAAATTTGAAATATACTGAATGAAAAACATATTTTATCGCATCAAGAAACTGTTTTTGCGGAATTGTTGTATTAATTTTAATCAAATCCCAACGTTTTTGTATGGCAATTTCGACTCTTTCATAAGGGATATTTGGAAACGTTGCTATTACATCAAAAGAGACAAATATATGGTCTAAACACTGTAAAAAAAAAGTATCATTTCAAGGCTAGTTTTCGGCATTGAAACAGTCCTCCAAAAATATAGTCTCGGATGGCTCCATTCTAATGCCACTTTATTTTGATGCCGATAAACGACGTTTTCGTACAACTTTTTTGGATCAAAACAGGACTGAAGTGAGGATCAAATTTCAATGACGTAACGTAGCACATGGGAACGCCAAACGTCCGCGAGCTGTCACTGTAACTTTTTTCGTGTTGTTTTGACGGTTATATGGCTTTCGTCATGTAGAGTCGTGATTATCTTAAAAATGTAACAATAAAACGGTTTCTTTATAAAATTATTGTGAAAATGGCCCTGTGGAGTTTTCTACTGGTGTTTCTAAGTTTATTCAGCACATTAATTATGCCAAAGTGTATCGATCCCGGGTGCGAATCAGGTTACAATAGTGAACTCAAAGAACCTGAATATGAAAAAGATGATATTTTCATCGTTCCGGAGGACCCAGCTATTAAAGCTTTATGGCAAAAAGACTTTCTCCACGAGAAAATCCTAAAAGGACCTAATGATACTATTTTGAGAATGGTAAGTGATTATGTAATTACCGTAAAACTAAAATCAAAATTTAAAGATAAAACAAAAGTAAATTCTTTTTTATTCAATAAACTGTATTTATTAGGTATTTTCACTTACTACTCGTTTAAAAAAAGGAACATTAATTTAAGATTTTGGTCGCATGAATTGTTAAAGAAGGAAAATTGAGGTTAGTATCATACATTTTGTAGCCTTCTAATTTAATCCTGAAATTAACGCCACTTTTTTGTATCCTACTCAAAGAAGACATTGACTAGACTAACTTGGTACATATTTTTTATTCTGAAAATTACTAAAAATATGAATAAATTGTGTTTGTTGTTGCACTTGCTGGCGGGAAAACAAACCGAATTTTTTTGAAACGAGTAGTAAGTGAAAATACCTAATAATGCAGTTTATTGAATAAAAAAGAATTTTATTTTATTTTATTTGTAAATTTTGATTCCGATTTTACAGTAAATATATAATTATTTACCTTTAACAAACTAGTGCCATCGGGTCCTTTTAGCATTTTCTCGTAGAGAATGTCTTCCTTTAAAAAATGTTTACTATAAACGAACTGGCCAGCTTTCACGGTAAATTTTTTCAGAATTAAAGCTTTTTGCCATAAAGCTTTAATAGCTGGGTCTATCGAAACGACGGAAAAATTAATTTTTTTCATATTGAGGATCTTCGGGTTCTCCGAGTTCACTTTTTTAACTTGATTTGCACCCCGCAGCGATACATATCGGCATAATTAATGCGATAAACATAAAAACAGTAGTAGAAAACTCCACCGGGCCATTTTCACAATCCTTGTCTAATGTATTACATTACAGGTCAAATTTGTCAAAAATTAAAAGAGGAACTTCGTTGATTGCAAATCCGCACTATTTTATTCTGCAAGCGACGAAAGTGTAGGTCTAATCCAAATTAATCATGCAGTGGCAAAATTAATCACTTTAGATCAAAATTACAATCTCCAGTACCCGAATTTTAAACTCTTTGATTTTATAAAATCAATCGAAAACTCGTTTTCTCTGCATTGCAAGCAAAGTCATGTTTTTGACTTAGTCTTGAATGATTTTTCTAAACTCAAGTTTTGCTTTTCTTGTGCAGAACATGGGAAGGAAGTTTTGGCCTACACTTTTCACTTATATTTGCAGAATAGAATGCGCCAGTTTGCTAAAATTTCTTTAGCTGATTCCAAAAAAAAAGCTAATATGCAGAAAAAGAAATTATCAAAATTAGCTGAAACCTAATTCTAATTCCTAATTTATTAAAGACTTCGAAAAATAAGTTGCCAAAGATGAAAATATTCGTTAATGGTATTTCTTTGAGAGTGACTATACAAATTAGAGGTGTACAGTCGTTTATTCGAATTTGTAATACAAATTTAGACACGCCTGGAAAGTTGTTTTTTTCGAAATAGAACAAAATTTAAATGTACATCAAACAGGTTTGATTTCTTAAGCTATTAAAATTTCTAAATTAAAATAACTCCTTTTTTTTTGTAAAAAAAATGACTCCAAACCTCAAGTTGAATATTTGAAACTCGATTTATTCGAATATTCGAACAAGTCGAATTTCGAAGATTCTACTGGAATTTTTGATACATTTTTACACACAAAAAAGTTATTTGGATTTTAAACATTGTAATAATTCAAGGAAATCAAGGCGGTTTGATGTACAGTTAAATTTTTTTCTATTTCGAAAAATCCAATGTTCCAAGCGTTCTTGAATTTGTATTAAAAATTCGAATAAACGACTGCACGGCTCTATTCAAAATTTTCAAATATTTTAGCTTGGTTAGAAAGTCTATTTGATTTTAAACATATATCATTTCGTTATTTGTAATACAAAATAATATTTTATGATGTATCATATTACTTTTTTGTAATATATAGATATAATAATTATATTTATTATATGGGTTATTCTTCACGCGGAGGGCACTTGAAAAACAGACGACTTTTTCAGTGACCCCAAAAACATATAATAAACATGGTCTGACCCCCGGCCTTAAAAAAAAATTTTATGAGATTTTTTGAGGTTACTTCAGAACCCTGACGTGCTTGGGGTTTTCGGACCTCGGATTCGTATTCAGCGACCCCAAAAACATATAGTAAACATGGTCTGACCTCCAGACCCGGCAAAAAATATTTTTGATGAGGTTTTTTGAGGTTATGTCAGAATCTTGACGTGCTGGGGTCTTTTTAACCTCGGATTCGGATTCTCTGTTCATTTGCTTCGAGTTTAATTAACAGAATAAGCATAATTTCCAAAAAACATTTATAAGGAATTAATGATAATCGTTTATAGTTTTAACTCAATTAAGTACATATAAATAATCAACGAGATGTGAATCTAACTCGCAAGCACGTCGTGTGAACACGCCGGCATAAACCTAACCTGAATCTGTCAAATGAAATTCAGGATCTTCAGGATCGTAACAAGTCGTAATTAGGTATTTCAGGTTTGGGTGGGCGAAATCCAAGACTCCGAGATGTCTGCACACCGAGGGCCAAACAATAATACCAATTGCATGGGACAAAACTTTATTTTTTTATTTAGACAAAAATTATTGTTCCTTGTAAGTTTTCATGATTGAAATAGCTTTTTAATAATAAAAATATTATATCTAAATTAGGTATTTCAGGGTAGGTGGGGGAAATCCAAGATGTCTGCAAGCCGAGGGCCAAACAATAGTACCAATTGCATAGTACGAAACTTTATTTTTTCAATAATTAAAAAAATAACTATTTTTTAATGTAAGTGTGTTTGCACATTATTTTTTATTTTCTAAAAACTATTCAATTAGATAAAAATAACGATTAAAAAAATTTGTCATGATTTTGTTATGTAATTAAATAGCCTTTTAAAAATAAAAAATAATATCCAAATACACTTATTGTGGAAAGCCATCCGGGTATCTCCAATTTCAGTCCTTAACCCTACTTTCCCGAGGAAGATGTGATTTAAACACCTACGCTACCAGGAAGGACCTATGGAAGAACATCCACCTCATTACTTTTCAATCATTGTAATATGAATTTTTCATTACTGAATAATAATTCAAAACGACTTTACAAACTTTTGTAACTTTTACAATTAAAAAAATTAATTCTATGCATCATTTTCAATTTGAACGTTGTCTTATATTCAAATAAATAATTAATATTTATTATATTTATTAGTATGTAATAATTACATATTTATTCACCAGTTTCCTCTTTTTAAAATAATGCCACCTTGTTCCCCTTTTCTAGTTTCTCTATCACATTTCAAAAGTAAAAGAAAATTTAAACAATGAAGAATTCTCATAAAAGCATGAAGTTGCAAGCAATTGAAACAATACACCCTATGCATTATTTTAGTTCTCTAGTACGTACCACTTTTCAATCTGAAGTTATCAAAGTAAAATAGTACGAACGATGGCATCAAAACAAGACGATTTGGTATTATAACAGGTCGCTAAAAAGGTGATGCTCAATTAAAATGGAACCATAGTTTTTACAGTGAAGGTATTATCACATTGTAAATTAGTTTTAAGAAAGCATGACTATTATTAATTGATGTTTTTGAGATTTGTATTGATTTTTTAATAATTTGACTCAATAATTCTTCCAATTTTCTAGTTGGGGAACCTATTGTTGAAATGACCGGTCGTAAAGGGTAGTCATCTTTGTGAGCTTTAACAAGTCCATAGGCTAATGAGAGATTAGTACTGGATGTATCGATATCACATCTTTCAATATTATTACCTAAATATTTATTAGTTCTCATTCTGTCTAAAATTTTCAAAATCCCTTTTTGAAATATTATGGTGGGATTATTAGGAATCAATTGAAAACTATCTGCATAATTAAAGATATGCAACATTTTTTGAATATAAACATCCCTATGAATCGCTACTGTAATACTTCCTTTGTCTGATTTAGTGATCATTAATTCTGGATGATTTGTTAAGAAAATTTTTGTTTCAATTAAACCCTCATTCAATTCCTTTTCTAACCAAGTTTTTGGATTATCATTATTTAAAAAATCATTAGATAAACCCATAAATTGAGATCTAAATTCATCAATTTTATTTTCAGGTATTTTTTAAATATTTGATTCAATGTCTTTTATTATTTCAAGTAGTTGAATATAATTTTTTCCCCCAAATTTGTTGCTAAAACCATCACCTAATCGCAAAATGTCAATAACTCTGTGTAGAATAATTACATTAGAAATATTTAGAAACCAAGGGTCTGGTTGATCATGAAAAAGAACTGAGTGAATATTTAAATGCTGTTTTTGTACATCTCCTTGTTCATTGAGAATGTTTAAAAATTTTCTATCATGTTTTCTATTATCCTTAAGGGCGATTTTAATAAGTTTTGTTTCCCTTTGAAAACATTCCTTGATGATAAAGGAGGGAACTTGTTGATTTAATTTCTCAATAATTTGTTTTATCTTAACATTTAAAGAATGTATCTGTGAATGGCAATCCTTGATAGTCAAATTTAAGAGCGATTTTTTGAATTTTTCAGTATTTATATCAAATTTTTCTTTATTTCTTTTGTTTTTGAAATAAAAAGCTAACATTTTTATTAATGTCAAAAATTTTCTTAGGAAAAACTCCATGAATTTTGCATTTGATAAAAAAGTCTTGTTGTAAAATTGTTGACCTTCATTTTTTACTAATTAAGTAAAATTGTTTGATATTTTTCACAGGTCCACCTATCACCTCAATCCCATTACCCCAATTTCTGTCGCTTTCAACAAAATCCATTTTCCTCACAAGAAACAATCAATTTCACAAAAATCCTTAAAAAACTTTTTAATAATTCTTTCTTATTTTTATTTTTTGAAATAAGATTTTGACTCCCTGTATTTGTTTCCTTTTAAGTAAATCCTGTGTATCCGTATTTGTTTTAGTCCTTTTCAACACTTTGGGAAAAAACTATTAAAAATTGATCAAAGTTGTTTAAAACACATTGTAAATGTTACAACACATCCTCTTTTTTCCATTAATTTTATTATTGTCTCTAATGAGCCGAAAAGTGAGGTTGTTTTGGAACTTTATTTTTCAATTATGAATATTTCCTGATTATTTTGCAAAAATTATTCGTGGTAAAATGAAATTCTTTTCAATCTTAATTTAAAAATTTTTAAATAGAGACACTAAACATATGATTCTTTCCAATCTGCAGGGTTTGCTTATGAATAATTTTAAGATTTCTTTAAATTGAGTATACATAATTTTACTCTCAATTTTTTGTAAGAAATCTTATTCTTTATTCAATTTTTTATAAAAAAACAATTATAATAATTTGTTGTAATAAGTATGCATCGAATTTTAGTTAAAATAATAATTTTTTCAGAAATGTATTCAAATATTTTGGATAGTTTTCTTTTCCTAATTGGAAAATTTAATGATCCTAATAGATTGGTATGAGAATCACCTACAAAAAAAACTTCTATTGTTATTTTTCAAATGGAATAAAAATATCTTATAGGAGGTAAAAAAAACAATTCTGTGCAAATCTATCAAATATATTATCGAAAACGAACACGTTGCAATATTGAGTTCTAAAAATAATTTGCCTTAATTTTTTAATCTGTTATATAATACTCTTACCATAGCTTATTATGTATGTTCAGTCCTGCTCGAAATGGGTGTGGAATCTGAAAAAGCAACGGAAAAACTCTATATTTTTTAATCACTAATCTTTTGCAGTTGTCAGTATATTGTGGGCGTGGCAGACAATATGAAACTATTATCTTCAAGGTGCAATTGTAAAAAAACTGCAGGTATTTAAAATGTACACATATTCAATATGAATTTCCCTGTCCCGCAGCTGCATCTGCACTTTTTCTATCTTAATCTCTATTATTAAAACTGATAAAAGTGGAAAAAATAGAAAATTGTGTCAATTTTTATTATTAATAATATTGAGATTCAGAAAATCAAACATAATTTCCAAATACTAAATCTATTTTTGCCATCAAAGACATTTCTGATAGGATTGCTTTGAAAAGAAAACATAAGGTAGAAATATAAAGTGTAAGGTGTAATTTACTAAGTTATATTTCCTTATTGCTTTTTCTTATTGCTTTTTCTTATTTCCGTTACTCTTCATGAGTGTAAGTACAAATATAATTCTACATAATAGTTTCCTATAATAAAGATTATACTATTTATGCTCTTTCCAGAATATTAAAAATTATACAAAACAATGATCATCTGGACTACCTTTAAAATTTAATAGAATAACAAAAAAACCATAAAAGCAAAGAAGACTCTTGCTTTGAATATTATTTGCAATTGAAAAATCGGTAGCGCTAAAATCAATCAATTTTTTATTTTTACGTGTAATATTGGGTTATGAATGACTAATTAGACAACGAAGTTAACAATATCTTAAACAATTATATTAAAAAATATCGATTTAAATTGTATATTATTATAAGTAGGTATTCAAAATAGTTTTAGGAAAAAATACAATACATCTAAAAAATTCAAATCATTCCTGTTCCCATAACAATCAGCTATTAGGCTATTTTAAATTTTTAAATGAAAATTCTGGAAATTTAAAGATAAGTATCTTACGATAACAATTTTTTTTATTAAAAATAAAAAATATATTTGTAATTTAAAATTATGAAACTAATTGTCTTTACGTACATAGGTCAATGGTACAATACAAAAGTATTCAAATATTTACGTATAATATATATTTGAATGCATTTTATTTTCCTGTTGACAAAATTTTATAGAATGAAACTATAATAAAGTCTTTTTCATTCCAATTGAAGATTCATCATTTCAGTTGAAAAATCATCTCTTTGGTTGAAAGTTCAACTATTTTGTTGAAAATTGATATTTTTAATTGAAAATTCAACTACTTGGGTAAAAAATGAAATTTATTTTTTTGGCAGAAAATTTGTCTTTTGGTAACTTATTTTGGAACTTTTTTTTCTTTCTTCACTAGAAAATCTTTATTTGTTGAAAATTCGTATGTTTGGTTAAATAATTCATCATTGTAGTTGCAAGTTCATCTTACTGGTGGAAAATTTCACTATTTTGTTGGAAATTCCTTTTTTTGTTTGTTAAAAATTAATATTTTTTACTGGAAGTTTAACTTTTCCATTTTTTTTAAATTAATCTTCTTGGTTGAAAATTTATCTTTTTGGTTGAAAATTCAACCATTTTGTTGAAAGTTAAATGATTTCAGTAAGCAAAAATCTCAGTTTTATTGAATATTAACAAAATTCAATTGTTTGCAATAGTATATTGTGCTACAAGTTGAAAAAGCGAGAGATTTAAAACGAGTGTGAAGTTAGCTACCCGAGCGGAGCGAGGGTGGCTATCACACGAGTTTTAAATCGTCGCTTTTTCAATGTATGGGACACGATACTTTTTCTATAATTTGTGCAAAAGTGCTAGTTTTTGTTTACCTGTTTTTTGTGTAAAAAGAAGGCGATTTTTTGTCGATTGACGCAACAATGACAATGGCAATTATCAAAACCATGGCAGTAATAATAAGCTGGCTCTCACAATTGAATAGTTGGCCCATCAAGTTGAGGGCTTCAAAATTTCCGATTTTTCGTGAAAAAAACCAAGCACAGTATTTTCGAAAAACTGACGGTGTTTTTTTGCTTTTGCCAAGTGACAAAAGTACATACAAAATACACAACTCGAGACTTTTCAGGAAATTGATTTTAGGTTAGGGACGACAGTCGGAAAATAGAATGAAGTTGGCTGCGCACGATGCACGAGTACACCCGAGGCAGCACGAACCCACCCGAAATAACATTTACTTTTGTCACTGTGCCTCACTTTTATCACTGTCCATATACTTTTTCCACTGCATCTGTCTACTTTTGTCACTGTTGCCCGGAAAGGTCGGCACTGCGCATGCGCCACGTCATCGACCAAAAATCGATCACTTTTTACACCAAAAACAGGTGGAAAAACTGGCACTTTTTCGCGAATTATAGAAAAAAATTATTATTCTTATCATTATCTTCTCTTCTAGTAATGCTGGATAGTTGTGTTCTTTTTTTTTAAATTCTCAACTTTTTGTCCACTTTTCACTTAGTGAGGTATTCATTCAAGCAATTCATAAATTCAAAATAAAACTTTCGGATCACTGTTTATTTGTTAAAAGTTTTTGAACATTTAATGTACAGTATTTTAATAAATTGTAGGAAAAATTCGAACCAGTTTAAAATATATCCAGGACTTTTAGAAGAATGCAAAAAATATAAACAAACAAAAAATTGGTAAATAATGAAATTATAAACAAAATAAGGTTTTTCATAAAAATATTTCCTATTGTATTATTTATTTATTAAACATTTGATTTTAGATTCGGGAATTTTCAAATCCGGTAATATTATAAGCTGACAGGAATTTTATTATTCTGAAATTGTCGAATTTGGGAATTTTGTAATTTCGGGCATTTTTTATTTCAAATAGTTTCTTTTTCGGGAATTTTACAGTGTCGAGAATTTTATTTTTTGTGATTTTTCAATCGTTCCATTTATAGAAACCTTTTAAAATGCTTTTAATTTTCTTCAAAAATTAATCTTTCGAAATAGGAACACCTATTAAATTTTCCCAGGAATTGCAAGAAAGTTTGTCGTTGTCTTGCTTTAAAATTTTAATTTGAAATCTTCAAGAATCTACACATACATTTTGTTTTTAACTTTTTGAAGTCTTTTTAAATTTTAAATTATATTTTAATCTTTTCAAAACTTCTAAGCCCACTAAATATCTATTAAAATGGTTCGATTTTTCCAAAAAGATTTTAAAAATTGCCCTAAAAATCTTCCAGATTCTGTTGTGACAATTTTGGAAATATTTTGTAATGTTTTGAAATGTGTTTGAATATTCACTTAAAATTGATTTAAAAATAAACTTACAAGCTTCAAATTATTTTCTAAATTTTTTTCCAAAACTTGCAAATATTTATACTTTATACCAATAATCTAGATTTTGTTCAAAATTCGAACAAATTTCCGGTCGACATGCATGAAAATATAAAAAAAAATTGGAACACCTTACTGTTCATTTAGGGCGCATTAAAGAAATTAAATATTTGGCTTTAGTTTTGGGTAGATTTAAAAAGTTTCTGGTAGGTGCCAAAATAACTTCCGAAAAAGATGAGTCTTCAAAAAAATGTTATATGTCAAAATAGGGAATAATAATAGATTTGTCATCGCCAAAGGTTCAAAAATGGTTATTTCTGACTATAGTAACGGAAAAATGCCCTATGTTCGCACATTCATGTTAAAGTGACAGATAATCGTAAAATTCACGATATATCACATATTTTTACATATTACAAGCTCAAAAATGTTTGTTATTTTCTAATCCGGATAAGCGGAAAAAATTTATATTGTATCCGCATACATTCCTACTTAATATAGAATCAATGTAAATATGCCCTGTGTCGCGCGTTCATGTTGAAGTGACAGATAATCATAAAATTCGCAAAATATTAGACATTTCAACTATTTCAAGCTCTAAAATGGTTATTTCTGATCCGGACAAGCAGTAAAAAATGCATATTGTATTCACATGCTTAGTATAGACCCAATGGGAAAATGTCCTGTGTTCTCAGATTCACGTTAAAGTGACAGATAATCGTAAAATTGACGAAATATTAGATATTTTTACCTATTACAAGCTCAAAAATGTTGGTATTTTCTAATCTGGATGAGCGATAAAAAGTGCATATTATATTATATCATATATATTATATATATATATATATATACATATATATTATATCGAAATAAAGGGGCAGAAATAACCATTTTTGAACTTGTAACAATTAAAAATATATAATAGTTCGTGAATTTTACGATTATCTGTGTCACTTTAACATCCAAGCGCGAACACAGGGCATTTTTTCATTTGGTCTATGCTTAGCAGGTATTTTATTTGGATACAGTATGCATTTTTTAGTACTTATCCGGATCAGAAATAACCTTTTTTCAGCTCTAAATAGTTAAAAATATCTAATATTTCGGCAATTTTACGATTATCTGTCACTTTAACATTAATGTGCGAACACAGGACATTTTTCCATTTGGTCTATATACTTAGCAGGTATACAATATGCATTTTTTACGGCTTATCCGGATCAGTAAAAAACAAAATTTTTGAGTTTGTAATAGGTAAAAATATAAAACATTTCGTGAATGTTACGATTATCTGTCACTTTAACATGATTGCGCGAACATAGGATATTTTTCCTTTTGGTCTATACTAATCAGGTATATAACGACCTTGCGCGAACTCAAGACATTTTTTATTAGGACTCATGTTTTTCGGGTGTTATTTTGGCACCTACCAGAAACTTTGTAGCACTACCCAAAAATGAAAGCAAAATAATTAATTTTTTCGATATGCCCCACTGTTCATACAACGTTCTTTCACTGTAAAAACTAGGATTCGATTCAGGACTTAATTCAGTATTAAAACAGTTCACGCAACAAAACGATTGCACTTCAGTTTCATCCACCAATCTAATAAAATAAGGTCTATTTGTGGATTGATATAGGCTCGAAATGAGAATCATCTGTAAAGAACTAAATCAATTCAAGGAATACAAAGAATCCAATGAATTCACGAAATTCACGGAACTCACGGAATTCACGGAATTGAAGGATTTCACGGAATTCAAGGAATTCGAGGAATTCATGGAATTGAAGGAATTCACGAAATTTATGAAATTCAAGGAATTCCTGGAATTGAAGGAGTTCAAGGAATTTAAGGAATTCATAGAATCCACGGAATTCATGGAATTAACGGAATTCATGGAATTAACGGAATTCATGGAATTAACGGAATTCATGGAATTCACGGAATTCATAGAATTCACGGAATTCATAGAATTCACGGAATTCATAGAATTCACGGAATTCATAGAATTCACGGAATTCATAGAATTTACAGAATTCAAGGAATTATACTAATTGAAGGAATTCAAGAAATTTATGGAATTCGCAGAATTGATGGAATCTAAGACATTCAAGGAATTATTGAAATTCACGATATTCACGGAATTCAGGAAGTTCACGAAATTCACGGAATTCACCAAATTTACCAAATTCACGGAATTCGTGGAATTCACGAAATTCATGGAATTCACGGAATTGAGAGAATTCACGGAATATATGGAACACACAAAATTCGCGGAATTCACAGTATTCGCAGAATTCACCAAATTCACGGAATTCAGGAAGTTCACGAAATTCATGTAATTGAAGGACTTCAAGAAATTTATGGAATTCACAGAATTTATGAAATTCAAGAAATTTGAGGAATTAATGGAATTCACGGAATTGAAAGAATTCACGGAATTCAAGGAATTCGAGGAATTCATGGAATTGACGGAATTCATGGAATTGAAGGAATTCACGAAATTTATGAAATTCAAGGAATTCCTGGAATTAAAGAAGTTCAAGGAATTCATGGAATTCACGGAATTCACGGAATTTATAGAATTCATGGAATTCATAGAATTCACGGGGTTCATAGAATTTTCAAAATTCATAGAATTCACTGAATTCGCGGAATTAATCTAATTGAAGAAATTCACGGAATTCGCAGAATTCATGGAATTTAAGAAATTCAAGGAATTATTGAAATTCAAGGACTTCACGAAATTCACGATATTCACGGAATTCACGAAATTCACGGAATTCAGGAAGTTCACGAAATTCACGGAATTCACAAAATTTACCAAATTCACGGAATTCGTGGAATTCACGAAATTCATGGAATTCATGGAATTGAGAGAATTCACGGAATATATGGAACACACAACATTCGCGGAATTCACAGTATTCGCAGAATTCTCAAAATTCGCGAAATTCATGTAATTGAAGGACTTCAAGAAATTTATGGAATTCACCTCATTCACAGAATTTATGAAATTCAAGAAATTTGAGGAATTAATGGAATTCACGAAATTCACGGAATTCAAGGAATTCGAGGAATTCATGGAATTGAAGGAATTCACGAAATTTATTAAATTCAAGGAATTCCTGGAATTAAAGAAGTTCAAGGAATTGAAGGAATTAATGGCCAACGGCCATACCACGCTGAAAAACCCAGTTCTCGTCAGATCACTGAAGTTAAGCAGCGTTGGACGCGGTTAGTACTTGGATGGGTGACCATTCAAGAATACTGACATGAGTGCTGTTGGCACATCGTGGGTGTGGTGAGCCCACACTTGTAGTTATTTATAACTACAAGAAAAACCTAGAAACACTACCCGAATCGGGTAGTGTCACGTCTACCCTGAAAGGGAAATGGCTTAATGGTAATGGTATACCAAGGAATTCATGGTTTTCATGGAATTCAAGAAATTCATGGAATTCAAGAAATTCATGGAATTCAAGAAATTCATGTAATTCGAGGAATTCAAGGAATTTTATGGATTTCAAGGAATTCATGGAATTCAAGGAATTTTATGGATTTCAAGGAATTAATGAAATTCAAGGCATTCACAGAATCTATGGAATTCATAAAATTCACGGAATTCGTGGAATTATTGGAATTATTGGAATTCATGGAATTCATGGAATTCAAGAAGTTCATGGAATTCATGGAATTTATGGAATTCGAGGAATTCATTAAACTGAAGGGTTTTATGGAATTCAAGGAATTCAAGGAATTCAAGGAATTCAAGGAATTAAAGAAATTCATGGAATTCATAGAATTCATAGAATTCATGGAATTCACGGAATTCATGGAATTCACGGAATTCATCGAATTCAAGGAATTCATGGAATTCATCGAATTCAAGGAATACATGGTATTCATGGAATTCGCAGAATTCATAGAATTCAAAAAATTCAAGGAATTAATGGAATTCAAGGATTTCACGACATTCATGGAATTCACGAAATTCATGGAATTCACATAATTCAAGAATTTACGGAATCCGTAATAATATTGAAGCTTAGAAAATTTGAAACAATGCATCCTCTGAATTAATTTAATTCGCTATCTCAGATCATTTATCAATTTGAAGTTAGCAAACTAAACAAGGCAGAAACTGGTACTAAAATAGACTATTCATGAGATCATATCAGAAAGCCCAAAAAAGTATCCCGGATAGAAATGAATGCCTAGTTTTTAGTGTGTTGAGCCGAAGCTTCCGTTAGTTAAATTCTATTTCATCTTCAGAGGCTCACTATCGTATTTTATCAGTAATTTAAAAATCTTTCATATCTAAAGAGCAAGAATACGACGTAAAGAAATCGACAATAATTACATTTTATAGCGTGCACTCTCCTGGGAATCATGAGATTTGCAAGGTCTTTGCGACGATCCGCACGACTCGATCGACGATTTGATGTATTATTTCTCAATCGATCTTGAACTCGTTCCACATATACGATTCGCAATGTCAAACAATCCATGAAAGAAAAAAAATTATAAAAGGGCACTGACATATGTGCACACGTGTGAAGCCTACTCAGGAGTAAAATTTTAATAACGGTTAAACAATGGCCATAGTGGAAAAAATTGTTGAAATGGTGATCTGAGTCACGACATTCAAGTTCGATGAGTTTTTCCAGCATAATACAAGTACTGTTTCTCTATAAAAAGTTCTACTCAAGGTAATTCACTTTGAGCTTGGAATTCAGCCATTTATCTGAAGATTACTTCAAAAGTCAATGAAACATTTATTTCGTTTTGGGGATTATATCAGCAGTGTTTGACTTGTTACCAGTCGAAAGTAACGCATTACCGTTACCGTTACTACAAAAAGTAATGCGTGTTAACATGTATTTTTCTGAAATTTTCTCAAAAAAGGAAATATGGTGATTTTTTTCGAAAATAGGGGAATAAATCCTTTTAAATAGAAATAATGTGTAGGCACCATATTTAATTATTTATGAAACGCTTCAGATTTCAAGTCGAAATGTATTGTATTTTCAACAAAACAGTCACATTTTCAATAAAAAAAAAACATTTTTTACCAAGAAAGAATTATTTTCAACGAAAAGAGTTGATTTTTCAAGTCAAGCAGATGAATTTTTTAGAAGACAGTCGGATTTTAAACCCAGAAAGATGAATTTTCAACCAAGAACTTTTTTACCAAAAAAGAATAATATTCAATCCAAAGGGACAAATTTTCTATCTATCATTTTGTTGAATTTTCAACAAAATGGAACAATTTTCCACTAAAATTATGCATTTGCAACAAAAGAAAAAAATTACAAAGAAGTTCAACTTCCAGCCAAGTAGTTCAATTTTCAATCAAAAAAGATTAATTCTAAACGAAAAATGTCATAGTTGATATTTCAAGCAAATAAAGATTTCAATTCAGAACAAAAATAATAAATTTTCAATAAAAAATGTAATACTTGATATTGCAACCGAAAAAGATTTTAATTTATAATAAAACACAGTCGAATTCAACATAAAAATAAGAATTTTTTGAAACAGATTAGTTTTCAACCAAAAATTTGCAGTTTTAACTAAAAAATATAAAACTTCTAACAAAAAAGAGGGCAAATTCTCTACAAAACAGTTGAATTTTTTAACCAAAATTATGAATTTTCAACCAGAAACATAATTTTCAACAAAATAGTTGAATTTTCTACCAAAATATAACTTTATACCCAAAAAGACGAATTTACGAGCTAAATTGTCAAACTAGAAAGACGATTTTTCTACAAAACAGTTGAATTTTCAACCTAAAAATATGAATTTTCAACAAAAAAGTATGAATTTCAACAAAAAAATTAATTTTTAACCAAATAGGTGCATTATAAATTAAAAACCATCATTTTTAAACCAAAAATGGAATAATTAAAATTTCAGTTTGAAAAATTGATTTTCAACTGGAAAATATGAATTTCCAACGAAAAAAATTATTTTTAACCAAATAGATGTATTTTAAATTAAACACGATCAATTTTCAAACAAAAATGGAATAGTTAAATCTCTAGTTCAAAAAATTGATATTCAAGTAAAAAAAAAAATTTTCGTTCAAGAAGATCAATTTACAATCAGAAATAAAGGCGTTGAATTTTCAGTTAAATAATATAATTCTTAAACAAACAAACCAAGAATTTCAAACAAATAAGTTCAAATTTTTTATCAATAAAATTATTTTTCAACAAAGTATTTCAACTTTCTACAAAGTAGTTGAATTTTCAATCAGAAAAGATTAATTTTCAACGAAAAATATAATAGCTGCTATTTAAAAAAAAAAATTTCAATTTTAAATGGAAAAGATGAATTTTCAACCAAAAAAAAAATATTGTTTAAACCAATAGTGAGTATTTTAAACCAAAAACGATTAATTTTCAACCAAAAATGGAATAGTTAAATTTGCAGTTCAAAAAATTTATTAAAAAAAAAAAAAAAAAAACGAATTAACTTTAACAAAATAGTGAAATATTCAACCAAATAGTTGAATTTTCAATCAAGAAGATCAATTTTTAATCAAAAATAGAACAGTTAAATTGTCAGTTGAAAAAATTAATTTTCGAATAAAAAACAAATTTTAAACAAACTAGTTCAATTTTGAAGCAATAAAATGATTTTTAACAACGTAGTTCAACTTTTAACCATGTAGTTGAATTTTCAACCAAAAAGGATTAATTCTCAACGAAAAATTTAATAGTTGATATTTCAACCAAAAAAATATTTGAAATAAAAAAACAAATTTTTAATAAAAATGTAATATTTGATATTTTACCTACAAAAGATTTTTATTTCAAATAAAAAACAATCGAATTCAACCTAAAAAGACGAAGTTTTAACAAATTAGTTGAACGTTTATCCAAAACAGATTAAATTTTAATCAAACAGTTGCACTTTTAAGTAAAAAATTTAAAATTTCTACCAAAAAAGAGGACGAAGTTTTTTACAAAAAATTAAAAATTTCTACCAAAAAAGAGGACGAATTTTTTTACAAAAAATTAAAAATTTCTACCAAAAAAGAGGACGAATTTTTTTACAACAAATTTTAATTTTCTACCCAAAATGATAAATTTTCAACCGGAAAATTAATTTTCAACCAATTAGTTGAATTGCTACCAAAATATTAGAAATTCCAACCCAAGAAGATGAATTTCCAACGAAAAAGTTCAATTTTTAAGCAAAAAAAAAAAACGATTTTTCTACAAAGAAGTTAAATTCTCAAGCCAAAAATATAATTTTTCAACAAAAAAATTGATTTGCAACCAAATTTTTGTATTTTCAACTAAAAGTTTCTACCAAAAGAGGTGACTTTTCAAACCAGAAAGAAGTAATTTCAACAAAAAAGTTGAATTTTCAACAAGGAAAAATTTTGCAGTCCAGGAAGAAAAAAAATGTCAACCAAATTGTTAAATTTTCAAACAAAAAAAGGGGGCAAATTTTCTACAAAACTGTTTAATTTTATTCCCAAAAATATTGATTTCCAACCAAAAAGGTAATTTTCCATCAAGTAGTTGAATTTTCTAAAAAAAATGACGATTTTTCTATAAAACAGGTGAATATCCAACCCGAAATATTATAATTTATAATTATTTTATTTATTTTATATATTCATTCTCAACCAAAAATGGAATATTCAACATTGTAGTTTAAAAAGTTGCTTTCCAACAACAACAAAAAACGAATTTTCAACAAAATAGTTAAATCTTCAACAAAATCGGTGAATTTTCAACAAAATAGTTAAATCTTTAACAAAATAGTTGAATTTTCAATCAAAAATATAATAGTTAAATTTTAAATTAAAAAGAATTAATTAAAAAAAAGAATTTTAAACAAACTAGTTAAATTTTTAACCAATAAAATTATTTTTTAACAATATAGTTCAACTTTTAACCAAGTTGTTAAATTTTCAACTAGAAAACTTGAATTCTCAACGAAAAATGTAGTAGTTGAATTTTCAGCTCAAAATGATCAATCTTCAGCCTTTCAACGGATAGTTAAATCTTAAACTCAATAGTAGAATTTTTAACCAAAAGAGATGAAATCTGAATCAAAAATATAATAGTAAACTTTTTAATCACCAAAAAACTTCCAATGAAAAATGGTATTGTATAGTAGCAGCAGAATTATAGAATTTTTATTTGTAAAATTTAAAATTGGCATAATTTTTAAATGTAAATTTTCAAAATTAGAAACACTCCAATTTTGAACATTTACTATTCAAAGTTTTACAATTTTAAAGCGTTACAATTTAAAATTCTTCAATTTAAATGATGCATAAATAACAATTCTTAAATTTTGAAAATCAAAAGTCGAGTTTTCAATTGTAAATCTTCTAAATTGCAGAAATTATGAGTACAAAGCATGAACACTACAGAATTTTGAATTGTAAAACTAAAAACTTGCAAAATTCTCAAGTGTAAATTATCAAAATAAAAATGTCTTCAATTTTAAAGATTCAAAATTCATAGTTCTACAATTTGAAAGAGTTACCATGAAAAATTTTCGAATTTTTAAAATATAGAATTGCAAATTTTTCAATTTTCCAGAGTTATATTCTAAAGGTACGTAATTTCGCAGGTTCTTTTTTTGGAAGTTTCAAATTTGGAAGATATGTCATTTAAAATTCTTCAACTTTAACGATTTTCGATTTAAAATTCGTCAATTTAGAATACTGGCAATTGAAGACGTCAATATTTAATGTGCATATTAGAAAATGATACTGTAATTAGTTTGTGGTAGGAAAAAAATAAAGTGACAAACGCACGCGATAAGTGAGTGGAAATATAATAAGCTTTAATATGGACAAAGTAAATGAATACTTCATCACAAAAAGAATTTTATTATATGTTATATATCTATTATTTATATTATTTATTCATTATACATTATATATATTTTTTATATATTATTAGTTTCAATGAGGCGCTTTTTGCATATGTAACTATAACTAACATTTGCCATGTCCGCGATATCGTTCTTGCATTCTACAAAAGAAAATCTAAACGATCTTAAAGTGCCATGGCCGGCCAATCCTATCGAAACAGAGCAGAGAACTCGATTCTTTTTATAGCAGTTGTAAAATTAGAATATCTACAAATTCAATTAACTCATTTTAAGACCAGATAAGAGGTTTCTGTTATTTATTTACAAAAATTCTTTTGTATTTTTATTTGGTGATAAGCCGATGACAAAAAATAATTTCTAAAAAGATTTAATAAAAATTATTAAAAACAATTTTTTAAAGGGTAATTATTATTTATTGTGATTTATGCTGCTACGTAGTCAAACATGCATCTGTAGAGGGCGCGTTCCTGATTGTAAAGAAAAATTCTGTCGGTGGTTTGATAGAGTGCCCCCTCATATGAATAGCACGCTATTGTGAACCTGTCAAACTCAGGGTGATTATAGAATACGAGACCCGATGGTGATTAAACCGGGTACCTACCCAAGTGAAGGTTCCAGTTTACATTGTTTTTAGCATGAAAATCCACTCTTTGAAACCTTTTCTGCTTTTTAAAAGCAGAGAGGAAATTTATATAAACTAGTAGTCTTGCGCGCGCCTACTAAATTTTTTTATGAAAAAGAATAAACCAAATACTTATTTTTTCTATGTTCTTTATATTTAATTAATATTACAAAATATTCGTAAAAAATAATTAGAAGGCACTACAGGATGATGTACGTAGCCTTCAATAAGGAGCTCCTTTTCATATTTTTTCCCTGTTGAAGCTAAAGGAGTAATGGATTTCTCATAATTTATTTGTAGGTAAATTCTGCCACCGTTATCATCTTGAAAAAATTGTGAATATAATTATAATTCAATTTATTATAATCGGCTCTTAAATTTGTTTAACATTTAACTTATTTGTAAATTATATTGGCGTAATACATTTTTTATTTTATAAATTAAAAGAAATGTTATTTATAAAATAAATTGTGAATTATTCGTTTTAACATGTATATGAGCATATAAATTTCAAATTGATAAATAATGCGAATAATATTAATTTTCATTATTATATAAGCTTTACAAAGTTTAAAAAAATGAATGATACATAGAATAGTGGCAGTAATTACCAATCTTTCAGTTTTCAAGAAATATGATAACAAATTTTTAAATTGTCTAGTTGCTCCGCAATTATTGCTGTTTATACTCTATATAGTAATCCATTCGCCACTAATATTTTATTATGCATTGAGAGATGTGGTGAATTTTTTTCATGAAAAATTAATTTTCTAATTTTTATCATAAATGATGCACGTTATTACGCAAAAGTAAAATGTATTTTAGTATAACTTTTTTATACATGAACATTTTTGTGTGAACATTTTTATCGTATCTGTTGTTCACGTCAAAATAATTAAATTCTTTTATTATAAGAAGAAAATTATCCTGTCGATAGAACTTTCCAGGCCTTTATAAACGTTACAGTATCTTTCTTATTAAAAGCGAAATTAAACAAAAACTTTTCCAACAATATATTTTTTTCCTTCTGCGAAAATCTGTCCATTTTTTATTCTTCAAAAAATCTATATTGGTTGATAAATTCGTGTTTTCAATTGAAAAATAGTGTCTTTAGTGTTTTTTTTTCAAAATAGTAGCAAAACAGCGTCATCGCTTGAAAAAAGTGTCAAATAGTGTCAATAGTGTGTTTTGAGCCCGAGGCCTGAATTTGTAGTTTATTATTCTAAGGGCGGCTACAGCCTAATTTATTTAAGAATAGTGACCTATTCAAACCGAAAAAAGCAGAGAAATTGCCCTACAAAAACGTCGGATTGAAAATTATTCGAAAGTATTGTATTTTGAGTGCGAAGTTGTCTAAAAGCAGATGTCCAGAGAATATCTCGGGAGTGCGCAGCAATAATTTTTAATTCGACGTTTTTTGCAGCAAGACTCATTTCTAATCCAAAAAGTGACTTAAAGTAAATATGTGCATCAATAGTGTGACTGATGTTCTTTTGGATTTGAAAGCATTTCGAAAAATTCATAAAACTTCAAAGAATTAAAGTTGAAATTAAAAACATGGAAATAAATTGGAAAAAAATTTAAAACTCCAAAAAATGTAATTGATTTTAGTAATTTTAAAATGATTTTGGAAAAAAACAAGGGAATTCAAAAGAATTGTATTGAATGTTGAAGAATTCAAAATAAGTTTAAAACACTTCAAGACGAATTAAACACAAACTAAAAAAAATATCCATTGAACAGAATAGAATTATTGATTTAATTCAAAAGAATTCAGGTAAATTAACAAAATTCGAAAGACATAATAAAATAATTCTGAATGAATGAGCAACAATTCATGGCGAATTCAAATTAATTGCAAAACATATTTGAAAATCTCTACAAATCTGTGAAAACCTAAAAAAACCCCTCACTTCTTGTGAATGAATTTCTTAAAGTACAGTGAAATATTATAAAATCCCGTGAAATTATATGAAATTTCAAAGTATTTTCTTGAATCCTGGAAAATGTTTGAAAATACTTTGGGAGCTTTTAAAATCCATTAAAATCATTGAAATCTTCGGAAATCTCATAAAATTCATTTAAACATTCTAAAATATATTGAAACCTCGCAAGTCCTATGAAATAGTTTCATATATTCCAAAGTTGTAAACAAATTCTATAAACTCTCAGAAAAATCTGTTCATTCCTCTTAAAGTCATTCAAAGCCTTTAGAATTCCCTAAAAAATTAATAATACCTTGAAAGTGCATTAAAGTCTTTAGAAATACTTTATAATATTTTAAATCATTGCAAATCCTATTGGGTTACCGAAATAAATTCAAAATTGCTTGAAATCTTTTGATATACCCTAAAACCTGGCATAGGTCCTATTAAATCGATCTTTTTTTTCGAAATTTTAGAAAACTCTTCGATACAATACCCCATGCAAATTTTGTCAAATCTCTTGAAAATGCTTTAGAATCTTTTTAAATACTCTAAAATATTTCAAATCCTCTGAAACCAATTGAACATTCCTTAGAATCTTTTGAAATACTGTTAAAGTTATCAAATCCTTTCAAACCTTTGGAAATCAATTGAAACATTTTAAAGCTCTTGAAAATGCTTTAGATCTTCTAAAACACCATAAAATAATTCAAATCCTATGAGTAACATTAAATTACTGAAATCAATTCAAAAATTCATAGGATTGAAATTATTGACATCTCTTTCAAATCCTTTGGATTCTTTTCAAATGCGCTAAAATATTCCCAGTCTTTTTTGAAAATTCCTTCAAATTATCAAAATAAATAAAAAATTCTTTGGAATCTACTGAAATTGTTTGAAAGATTTTCCCACAATATAACAATTTTAAATCTTTTAGAATCAACTGAAATTTTTTAAATCCTCTGAAATACTATTAAGTTAGTGAAATCAATTAAAAATTCTTTAAAATATTTTATAATACGTCAAAATATTCAAAATTCTTTGAAATCTTTTGAAATTCCTTGCGATTGTTTGAAGATCTTGAAAATTCCTTGGATAAAAAAATACCTTATAGTCTTTGAACTTCTTTGAAATCCCTTCAAATTATCAAAATCAATTTCTTAAAGTATCGGTGTTTTTTTTAATAGGAGTGCTCATTGAGAGCGTAAAAATTCTTAATTTGAACATCTTCTTAAATTATAAAATTTTTATCTGTAGACATACACAGATCTCTGATATACTTCTATTCAAACCGATAGAAATCACAGTTACAGAGCGTAAAAATGATTAATTTGAAAATTTCTTGTTTGCGTAAACAGTTTAGAAACAGACTACCATCAAAATTGAGGTTATGGTTCATTACTTCTTTTACACAGACTTTACCGTGCAACGGTTGGCAACACTGAGCCGCGCATTACCAAATACGAAAAAACACGTGACGTATTATTATCGAACTCGAACTAAGTGATCCCGAAAAGACCACCTTGACGTGCGCATGCTTCGATAGAATGGCGCTTATTGGTTCTAGTTCGCGTCCTCATTGGGAATTCAAACACGGGCGCGTACTACAGCCAATCAACTATATTTCAATTCAAACATACGCAGATAAAGGTGACTCAGTTAGCATCACTGATTTCAAATGCAGTACCACACACAGACACACACTACAGTTGAATATGAGCGGCCTACAGCAAGCAAACGTTACCAACCATTACTCTCGAAAATCGTCAGAATCGAAAACGACAATATCGTTTAGAGATTTTATATTATAAAATAAATTAATTTAAATTTGACGTCGACCTTGCATTTTGTGATGAAAGCATGGAACTTAGCGTGAATGTTCTGGGAATGCTCTCTAAATCTGAATTAGTAGAAAACTACTAATTGGTAGTAGTTTTCTACTAATTCAAATAGTGCCGATTCGTTTACTGGTAATTAGTAAGAATCTACTAATTCAATGAGTAAGAATAACTGACTAAATGAATTAGTAACTATATCTACTGAAGGAATTGGTAATGCTACTACTAAACGAATTGGTAAGTGTATTGCTGGTTACTATTTCAAAGGGTAGTTTCAAGTAAGTTTAAAAACTGTTTTTTTCTACGAAGAGAATTTTATTGAAATATATTAATAAATCATTAAAGTCGGATTAGGTCCGATTAAGAAACAAGTTAGTTCAGTCTGAATTGAAGACATGTCATAGTAATAATTAAAACTATAATATTAATGATCTTAAAAGGTTTTATAAGACAAAAACAACTGCGAAGTCGTAACTGTTTTTCTGTTAGCTAGATAAAACTATCAAAATATAATGCGATAAACGAAAGATACGCATATACATATCAAACTTTAAAAATTATGCCAACAAGGTGGAAAGCTTTGTAAGCCTTTTAACTCAATTTCAAGTTCTATCCAGATATCTCAAGTTTTTTCAGGTATAATTTTTCATAGTACGGAGCCATTCAAATATTTCTATTTTTTTTAAATCGACTCGGAATAAGTCCACAGTTTCGCGAGTTCATATACATTTTTTTCAGTTTGTGGGGATTTAATTAATATTTTTAATTTAGAAATCTTTAAAAAATTATATTACAAGATATTCTTAAATATATTGGCACCATTAGATAATTAAATAATCCTAAAAACATAATTAATCATTTCTTGAATTTATCTCTATTGTCTATGAATTTGAATAATAATTGAAACAAATTTTTATTTGATAATTGATAGTTGAATTTTCAACTATAAAAAGATCAGTTTTCGACCAAAAATGGAATAGTTGAATTCAAACTTAACAAACTAATTTTGCAGACAAAAAATGTTTGAATTAAAATGATGAATCTTTTACTGAAATAGATGAATTTTTAACAAAAGAGTAACATTTAACCAAGTAGTTTTTATCTTCAATCAAAAAGACAAACTTTCAACCAAATAGTTGAATTTTCAGTTTAAAAAATTAATTTTCCAAAAAAAAAGCAAACAAATTTTCAGCCAAAGTGATGAATTTTTAACTAAACTGATGAACCATTGACTGGAATAGTTGAATTTTCAACTAAAAATGATAATTTTCCAACCTGAAATTAAATGGTTAAATTTTAAATTATTTATTATGTTAAACTAAAGAGATGAATTTTTAACTAAAATGTTGGAATATTCGACTGGAATAATTAGATTTTCAGTTTGAAAAAAAAATTAATTTTCTGTTGAAGTAGAAACGAATTTTCAACCAAATAGCTCACTTTTCAACCAAAGAGATAAATTTTTAATTAAAATTATGAATCTTGAATAAAAAAAAAAAATTAATTTCAAACAAGAGGGTACAGCTTTTAACTCAGTTATTAAATTTATATTACAAAAAGATGAATTCTGAACGAAAAATGTAGTAGTTGATATTAAAAAAAAAATTAATTTTTAATCAGAAACAGTTGAATTCGACAAAAAAAAAACTAGTTTTCAACATAAGTTGACTTTTCAACTTGAAAAGATTTTTCAGTCAAAGGAGAGAAAAAATTGCAACCAAGCTGTTGAATTTTCTGTTGGTACGAATAACAAAATTGTTTTGAATAAGACTATTATTCAACTTTTACCCTTTCTGAAGCAACATTTTTAAGGCAGCACTTAGAAAGTTAGAATTTCTCGACCAAGTTCTCCGAGGCTAGAGGCATACTTTATTGATTTGCTCTTTATTATGAAAAATTCAATAACCGTTTTGACTTAGAAAAAACTTATTGTACGAAGATAACAATCAGTCATATCACTTATATAAATGGAATATGTAATAATAATTTACATTCGGACATTTGGACAACTCCAGTGCACTTTTGAAGGTTAGCTTTTTGATTCACTTGCAAATTTTAGAAAAAAATATATGAATAAGTTTTGCTTTTCATAGCTTCCAGTTTGGCTACAGTGTCTGAATCTAAGTGATTTTCAAGTATTGTAGCCAATTGCTGCACACTGTATTCCTCGAAGGTCTTGAATTTTTCTGAAAATAAATTTTTGTTAACCTCACTTTTTTCAACGACACTTTCCCAGTTCCCTTTAAACTATTCACCTAAATATTAAAATGAAACAAAAACTTACCCATTTTAAGGAAGATAAGATGAACGATTCATCCTGCAGTTAATTGCAGTTATAACCCACTCTGCCGTCAGAATCCACTTTTTCACAAACTTCGGAACATTTTGGGAACGATTTTGGAACGAATATTTTAATTTCTGAGAACGCTGTTATTCTATCTAATTTCACGATTTCACATTTTGGCCGCATTGAAAAAATAGATGGTGTATTGAGAAAACAGTAACCTTTTTTAATCAAAACATAAAAACCAGCAGAATGTATTTAAAAAATTATTGAATTATGTTTTCTTAGCAATTCATTGCTACTCATTGAATTATTAAGTTGGTACTACTAAGCACATTAGTAGAATACCCTTACTAATTCATTCAGTCACATAAATCTTACCATTTCATTCAGCAGTGGCCTTCATTCCGGGTCCTAATACTAAAATTTGTTATAAACAAATGAATTCATATTAACTTTACGTTAAAGTCACTACACCAATGGATTTTACGTGAAAAATTACTAAGGATGTGTCACTTTCGTGCCCCAATTAGTTCTAGCAAAATAATAAACAATTTTGTTTCATTCATAAAGCCATTATAAATATCCAGCTATATTTTTAATGATCAAGATATTCAAAATTTTAAATTTGGAAAATAATCAGAGGAAACATTGATAGCCAAAATCTGTTGGATGTTGATTAGAATACATCTTTTTTCTGCATAATTTTTATTACTATAACAAAGCAAATTTTTATATTCAATGTATATATTTATATAGTGATTTTAATAAACATCTTCATAGTGATATAAAAAAATGAAATTTTCTAATTTTTCCAATATTTTAAGCATTGATAACAAAACAGCTGTACTATGACATAGCACATTTTATTTTTCATTGCACATCTATCTACGTGTCAAGAATCCAGCATATAGTCGTTTAAAAGACGAAATGTCTTCATTTCTCTTTCCTTTTTTAATTTGTTGTAACAAAAAAATATCACTATCGCATATACATTTTTTTAAAAAAGATCTACATGTCAAGACCTTCGATTTCAGCCATCTTCGAAGACAATCGAACTAAAAGAAAAGATTCCAACATAGTGATCGAAAAAATGAAATTTCCTAATTTTTCTAATTTCTCACACACTGATAACAAAAAAGCAAAACCATGAGATAGAAAATATTATTTTTCAATAGGCATCCACATTTCAAGACCTTAAATTTGATTTGAATCATATTTCGAAATATGATTTGCGAGAAATATGTAATTTTATACTAAATAGTTACATTTTTAAATGAATAGTTTAATTCTTAACCAAATAGTTGAATTTTCAACCAAACATATGAAATTTCAACAAAAAAGTTAATTTTCTACCAAATATTGTAACTTCCTATTAAATTTCTAAATTTCAAAGCCGTTCAGACGAATTTTCTATAAAAGAATTGAAGTTTAAACCAAAAAGACAAATTTGTAACAAAATAGTTTTATTCTTAACCAAAAAGATAAATTTCCAATAAACAAGATTAATAATTTTCTATCAAAAATGACGAATTTTCAACGAAATACATGAATTTTCAATGAAAAAGTTGCATTTTTAAATTATTGAGCAAAATTTGTTAATAGAAATGAAATAGTTAAATTTTTAGTTACAATCAATATTCGTCACCAAAAAATTAAACGCATTTCCAACAAAATAGTTTAACTTTAAACCAAAGAGAAGACCGAAAAAATGAATTTTTAACCAATTGTTTAACTTTTAACCAAGCACTTGTATTTTCTTATCGGGCTCTATTAACTCAGTTCGCATTTCAACAAAGGAGCGAGAAAAAGGCAACATTTCTTGAAAAAAAGAGAAAAATGAAGATTCTTGAAAAAGGGAAAAAGAGGAGAATAAGATAAAGAGACTTTTTAACGATCAAGATACCAAAAATTTCAAAATTAGAAAAAAATTCGAGGGAAAATGGACAGCCACAATTTGTTGGATGTCGACCATAATACATAATTTTTCTGCTTTAAACTGAAGAATTAAGAAGAATTAAAACTGAAGAATGTCTGAGAAATGGAAGTGATTTTGAAACTTATTGATTTATCGTTGAACTGTACTGTTGCATAGTCATCTTATTAAATTAACGGGGATGGAATGGTCGTTCAGAAATTTCGAGACGACTGGCTAAACTTATAAAAAATATTTGACTACTCCTCCCGAATTTCGGGACGTCGAGACACTTCGTTTTTGTCAAATATTCCGCGAATAATGTAAATTCAACAAAAAAATTGAACAAAAGTTGAAAAAGACAAATGAAGGTGTCATCGCAAACTGGTTTCGGAAACCCACGTGGTCGGGCAGATGTTTAAATTCTCTCTCATACTCTGATATAAACTACAAAAGTTTGATCAAGAACATGATTGATAGAGCTGTTACGTTATCAAATCACAGTTTCACATATGTTAATTTACAGATAGTAAAAAATGCTTGGAAAATTAATGATTAACCATATTCTTTCGTTGATAAATATGTCAACAAAATACTGGATCTTATCAAATTCAATAATGCTAATCATCCGGTTCCTATTGCACAAAGTAACAATTCCGCCAATCTTGATAGATTTTGAGTTCTTTTTTTACTACATATTATTAATTGAATTGACTGTTCGGGCTGTGATAGCTGTTATATTGGTCATTTTGAAAGATATGTTCATGTTTGTATTAGGCATCATAAAAATGATTAAAAACGCAAAAATTATTAGCATTGAGTTTAATTACAGAAAAAGACTTTTCAGATAAAGGTTTCAGATAATTAAAAAGTAAAACTCAATAAGTGTGAGATCTGATACACAACATATTAGTAATCTTTATTTTGATTTAATAAAAAAATACTTCCGATGTGTGAAAATTTGTCATTTCTGTTTATCGTGTTACTGCTTCTCTATTAAATTTTATAGCGATATTCCAAGATATGACTAGATACACATTTATATGCTTAGCTTACTTTCAACCCATTTTTCATATGTCCATGACTCTTTTTTCGGTGTTAGCACTATTTTTCCGATCTTTGTAAATTTCGTTAGTTTTATCTGTGGATTGAGTATGGTATGTGACTATTCCACAGTAATGTATGAAAAGATTCGGCTCTTTTCAAAAATGTAACACGTTTTGTATATCTTATACAAACTTACAAACTTTGCTGCACACATGAGTTGGTTGAGGTCAGTTTTCTCAAGTTCTTTTAAAACAGATTATCTTTATACTTATTTTATTAAAAATTTGTTTCTCTTGTCCGAATTTTTTAATAATTCACGAAAAAAAGAATTTCACTGTCTTAAATAATTCTTTGTTTGAATTATGAAAACCGATTCGATGTAAAGGTATCACGGAATCAAAAAAATATCCTTTGCAAATTTATTTATCGCGATTGTCTGAAGTTTGACACCAATGTTTTTTCAATTTATGGAAATAACATCTTCATAAATTCAAGAAAACAAAATATGCACGTCATAAATGTGAAGCTGTATCAAATAAAAATACAATTCTTTATTTTAGTTATGTTTTGTCAATGAATTTTTGTTTTGTCAAAGTAATCTGCTGATATCGATAGAGAGCTTATATTATTTTTTCCGTGTTTGTACATATTTTTGTTATCCATCTTCTGCTAAGGAATAAATTATGGTTATTTTTTATATACTTCGGGCAGAAAAAAGCTATTATGAAACTGATGATGCTTGCTATCGGATCAAGCGAAATGTTTCTCGTATGTTTATTTGTATGAACATGTTTTGAATATAGCTCAGTGAAGGAGCTTTTTGATATACCAGAAGATCGAAAATTGTTTCCACCTCTCACATTCTACTTATACTGGTTGACACAAAAGAACATCAATTCATATTCCGTGATTAACGTTGAAATTTATTCCGAAATATTCCCAAGTACTCGGAAATATTGCTCAATATTCTGAAGTATTCCTGAATATATTCCTACATATTCGCTTATATTCTCACATATATTCCAAGTATTTCTTGTGTTCAGAGATTTTCGCAAAGATCCGGAAGTATTTTTTGAGAATATATTCCTCGTAGACCCAAACTGAGAGTAGTCCATTCTTCGGTTTCAGTTGATCAGATTGACACCAAGCTAAGAGGTACATATTTTAGTGAAGTAGTGCAATTTGTATTTTATATAACTTTATAAATACTTTTCTGAAAATGAGGGCGTTCTCATTATTTGAATGATCACTGACGTCTGTAGAGTATATTGTATATATATTTTTATTTTTTTAATCAGTTAATATTGGCTCTTCCTTGCCACAAAATTTTGTATTCTTAAATGCAATAAACCTACATGCATCCATACATACAACAGAAAAAGTGCAATAACTTCCAAAAAAAGTTGTTCAAAGTAGAATCTTTGGCGATCCACCTAGAGAAAAAGTTGTTTTGAAACAAAAGGTTTGTCCTCTTGCTTGTTTGTTTTGAACACTCAGAGAAATTTTCACTCGTGCAAGAAGGATGCTTCTTGGCACAAATAGAATTTCCTCTTAAATTAGGGCTAAAAGGAATTTCATTTGTCTGAAAAAGAATCTTTTTGCAGCAAACATCCTTTTGCGACAAAATTCACCTAATCTTGCACACAAATAATTCTCTTTGTTTAAAAAAGATATTCAAGTGGTTCAAAACAAAACAGACAAGAGGACGATGCTTTGGTTTCAAGACAACTTTTTCTCTGAGTGAACCGCGTAAAAATATTTTTTAAACAAACCAAATTATTTGGCTGCAAGATTAGTCAAGAAACATCCTTTAGACCGGCGTGGATTCCTCCCTTAGCAAATTTGAATTTCGTCTTGCTCTTTATTGTAACACCCCGAAAAAACACTTAGCCCCACTTTACGGTAAACAAATAAACAAGTAAATAAAGGACGATAAATGAAAACGTGCTTTTGAAAAAGGGGCTCGTCGAGGCACGGATCTTGCCTTGAGTCTTGATTCGTTCTGTCTTTGACGTAATAGAATCTGCATCTGGTATAGCTTTCAGAAGAGTAGGCAGAAAAACGAGTATGTAATATTTCCAGATTACGTCGATATAGAAGTCTGATATCAAACATAACCCTCGCCATAGTTGTGCTCTGAGCTCATAGAACTTTTTACCTGTCTCCAGATGAATGTATTGGTCCTTGGTTGGGCACCGAATGAAGACAAATTGCTTTCATTTTACATTACATTGCACATGCTGTACCTTATAGTCTGATAGTCTTATACCTATTGATCAGAATGCGCATTATAATCGCATATATAAAAGCCCATCAATATAGAATACTGATATCAAACATAACACTCGCCATAGTTGTGCTCTGAGCT
>CAKNYM010051535.1:200222-225827 GCA_932195095.1 Andricus curvator
GGATGGGATGGGATGGGATGGGATGGGATGGGATGGGATGGGATGGGATGGGATGGGATGGGATGGGATGGGATGGGATGGGATGGGATGGAGGATAGGAAAGAGAAGAAAAACGAGACAAAGAACTTGTTGCCCATGGAAAATTGGCCATAAATTGAAAATTTGACCAATATGCCCGAACACGTAAGTATCGGACTGGAGATGTTTAATTTTTGCCATAAAATTGTTACCGGAATCATAAATTAGAATCAGACTTTTTATGGTAAAGTTTTGTAATTAGAGAGGGCTGAGAATGTCTGCATATTATTGAGATAGTTTGAGCAAGGACGTGCATCATTGCATTTTTGTTGCACACTACCTACATACTGTGGATTGATCGTCAGATATTTATTTTAATCCGCATATATTCTCCTTAACTAATTATTATTCTAGAATAGGCAACTATGTATATCTATATCATTTTTCTAGGTTTCTGTGCTCCATTCACTTTTCGCTTGAATAAGATCATATATCAGCGTTCGTTGCATTGAATGAATCGCATATACGTATACCACTTACGTTTCGGATCTGAATTTAAAAAAATTTGATAAAAAAATTGTAACAAAGGATATAATGAATCATTTCTTAAGAAAGAAATCTGAACTTCAATCATCATATATCATATCATATTATCATGTATGCTCACAAATGTAGCGCGCTCATTACGTGTTCCTTACTTTGTTTGCCTAATTATCAAATTAAAAAATACTTATAATTCTTACATGTAAAGAACTATAAAATATAATTATTTATCATAAGTAAAATAAAATATGAAGTAGCTACATCAGCCTTCATACAATTTTTATATAATGTTGATGTTAATTTTAATTTTGATTTTAATTAAGAAGCAAAGAAAATAATGAATAAGTTAATGTGGGCTTTTATAGTGTAATAAGATGGCCTCAGAAGACAATTACAAAGTCTTGAATTTTGAAGATTTATAAATAAATATTCCTAAATTTGGATGATTTTTAAAATTAAAAGGAAAATTTTAAATTGTCAATTTTTCAAATTCAAAAAATATCTGAGCGAATCATCAAAACTACAGCGTTTTTAATTTTAAATTTAAAAACTCTTTAATATGAAAGATGCATGATTAAAAATTATTGAATTTGGATGATTTTGAAGATCAAAGTCAAGTGTTCAATTATACATCTTTTAAATTGAAGAAATTTCGAATGTAAAACATCAAAATCGAAGAATTTTAAATTTTAAAACCTGAAATTTGCATAATATTGAGTTACAAATTTAAAAAAATTTAAAAGTCTTCAATTTCAAAGATTTACAATGTAAAGTTCTACAATTTTGAAGAGTTACAATTGAAAATTTTATAATTTTTCAAATATATAGAATTACAAATTATTTAATTTTTAAGATTAATATTTCAAACTTATGTAATTTGGAACATTTTTTTAGATCGTTTAATTTTGCAGATTTACAATTGAAAATTCGTAAATTTTCACCAATTGCAATTTAAAATTCATCAATTTTAAAACTTGCATAATTTTTAATTGTAAATTTAAAAGAATTAAAAACACTACAATTGTAAAAATTCACAATTCGAAGTTCTACAATTTTGAAGAGTGACAATGGAAAATTCTTCAAAATTAAAGGTTTAAAATTCAACGTTTTATAACTTTGAAGAGTTACAATTGAAAACTCTTTAATTTTAAAAATGTATAAACAAAAATTCTTGAATTTAATGATTTTGAAGATCAAAAGTCAAGTTATCAATTCGAAATCATTCAAATTGAAGTAATTATGAATGTTAGTCATCAAAATTACAGAATTTTCAGTTGTAAAATTTCAAAAAATTGGGCAACTTTTATTTTCAATTTAAAAAGTTAAAATATCTTCAATTAAAAATATTAAAAATTTGAAGTTCTACAATTTGAAGAGCTATAATAAGAAAATCTTCAATTTTGAAAATTTATTAATAACAATTCATAAATTAGGGTTATTTTGAAGATCAAGAGTCAAGTGTTTAGTTATAAATCTTCCAAATCGAAGAAATTTTGAATGCAAATCATCAAAACTACAGCACTATAAATGATAAAACTTGAAAATTGCATAATTTTAATTGTAACATTTTTTCAAATAAAAACTTTCTAATTTCAAACGTGTATAAATAGAGTTTCTTGAATTTTGATGATTTCAAGATCAAAATTCACGTTTTCAACGCTCAATCTTCCGAAGTTAAGAAATGTAGAATGTAAATCTTCAAAAATACTGTAATTTTAATTGTAAAACTTAAAACTTGCATAATAATTAAATGTAAATTTTAAACATTTACAATTCCTTAATTTTGAAAATGTGTAATTTGAAGTTCTACAATTTTGAAGGGTTGCAATAAAAAACGCTTCAATTTTAAAGATTCAAAAATAAAAGATTCTTAAGTTTTGATGATTTTAAAGATCAAAAGTCAAATGTAAATCATCATATTTACACAATTTTTCATTGTAAAATTCAAAACTTGCATAATTTCGAATTATACATTTTTGAAAGAAAAAAATGCTTTTTAAAGATTTACCATTCAAACTTTTGCAATTTCCAACAATCACAATTAAAAATTCTTGACTTTTGCAAATATAGAATTGCTAATCCAATGTTCAAGACTTTTATTTTAAAAGTACGTAATTTTAAACGTTACTTTTTGAAAAAGTTCAATTTTGAAGATATACAGCTTAGAATTCTTTAATTTTAATGTTTTGCAATTTAAAATTCTTTAATTTAGAAATTGGCAATGGAAGACTCTTTAATATTTGATATGCACAATAGAAACTTAAAAAAGAAAAATTTGGAATTAAAAATCGTTAAAATTTAAGAATTTTGAACAATCTTTCGAATTGTTCAATTTTGAAGATTTATTGTTAAAAATTCTTCAATTGCAACGATTTGTAATTTAAAATTCTTCAATTACGAATTTTTGCAATTCAAGACTCTAAAATATTCAATGTTTGTAAAAGAAAATGATACAATTTTGAATGACTTTTTTGGAATAGTTCAATTTTGAAAATTAAAATGAAAAATTATTCAATCTGAAGATTAAAAATGGAAATTTATTCAATTTTATCAATTAAAAATTGAAAGCTCTTCAATTACGAACAACTTTTTAACCTACGTAGCGCTATACTACAAATCAAAAAAGTTTTTTTTTCTTCACCTAAACAATGTAACCTTTTTTTTTAAACTCTCTAAGTCGCTACTGGGCTCGAAGATGCGAACAGTTACATCAAATACTCTTATATTCCTAATTTTAAAAAATCCTCTTTAAAACGAAGTAAATAATTTTGTTAAGAAATTTAAAAACGATATTGGTAGATTATGCTAGTTCATGAAAGGTTCTTCAGTTGGGCAATCGATGCGTCACGAAGACGCGAACAAATACATCGTATAAATTACTGTTGTATTCCTAATATTAAAAAAGTTTTCCTCATATTAACAAGATTAAAAATATATTTTTTTAATTCATATATCGGTATTGTTAGATGACAAGAGAGCATAGGAGGTTCGTCAGAAGGTCATTCGACGAGTTTTGATGACGCGAACAAACATGTCGGATACAGTACTCTAATATTCCCAATATTAACAGAGTTTTTCTCATATAAACAGAATACACACATTTTTTGAAACTTTCTAAATCGGTACTGGTTGTTCATAAAATCTGCAACAATAGGTCAATCAATGCGTCTCGAAGATGCGAACAAATAGACTAGATATCGTATTGTTGTATATTGAATCTCAGAAAAGTTTTCCTCATATAAACAGAATAAACTATCAATTTAAACATCATAAATCGGTACTGCTTAGTCATGAAAAGTTCAACAATAGCTCAATCAACAAGTCTGAAAGACGCGAACAATTTCATCGAATGCAATACTCTGATAGTTCCAATTAAAAAAAATCCTCTTAAAAATAAAATAAATAATTTTGTTAAGAAATTTAAAAACGATATTGATAGGTTATGGTAGGTCATGAAAGGTTCTTCAGTTGGACAATCAATGCGTCTCGAAGACGCGAACAAATACACTGGATATCGTATTGCTGTATTTTGAATATCAAAAAAGTTTTTCTTATATGAAAAAGGTAATTTTTGTGTTGAAATTTGTAAAATAAAAAAGCTACTTCTAAATGACCGGTCTAGCTCAAAATCACACTTATGGGCATTTAAAAAAAAATTATATTTTCGAGCTTTCGGGGTCTAATTATATCGAAAGATGTCAAAAAAGTAGATTTGAAAATTTGGTTAATTCCAAACCTCCCTCTACACGGTAGAAATTGAATTAAATTTGGAATAAAAGTAGAATGAAGTAAAATTTTCTAATCCTTGGAGTAAATTAAGGAGATGAGAAATTAGTGATGCGATCAAATTGTAATTAGAAGACGACGGTGCGAGACGACTTATTACGGGGTAATTATCATAATCGAGCCCCCGCATGCCTTGGATATATCGAGGCGTTCAAGGTTTTTTTAATCGATTGATTTGCATCGAGGAAATAATTATCCTAGCTATTGTATAACTTATTCTAAGGACATTATCGTTCGGCTATTATCAAGATCACAAGGATCGTGTGATAAAAACTTTTACGGATCTAGGTAGTAGCGTCGTTTAGTTTTTACGTTTATCCGGGAAGACTGAATCATATTTTAGATTTTAATCTACATTTCGTTACGTAACTTTACTTTTTTTTCTGGTTTTGTCATTTACATGAATAAGGGGCCTTCCATAAACTACGTTACCAATTTGAAGAGAGGGGGGAGGGGGGGGGAGCACCGTTCCGAACTTAGGTAACATTACGTTTCCTGGTGACAAATGTTATTAAGTTTGAAAATCATTTTTATATTTCAGACTTTATACTCTTTTCCCTATTTCCCCCTTTTCCCCGTTTTTCAAACATTCTTCTTTTTTCCCCTTTTTTGGAGGAACTTCCACTTTTTATCTTTTTTTTGCTTAAATGGGAAAATACATCTTTTTGGTAGAGAATTAATATTTGCGGTTGAAAGTTCATCTGTTTTGTAGAAAATTTGTCTTTTGGTTAAAAGTTGTCCAACTTTATTAAAAATGAATTTCGGTTCAAAAATTAAACTATAATGTGAAAATTTTTTACTATAAATTGATATTTTCACTTGAAGTTGAAAAAAAGTAGAAAATGACCAGTATTCTGTTAAAAATTCAACTATTTCGTTGAAAATTTAAGTATTTTGTTAGAAACTCATCCTTTTTGGTTCAAAATTCAACAATTTTTTTTAAACATTCGTCTATTTGGACGCAAAATTCGTCCTTTTGGATTCAAAATTCACCTTTTTTTGCTAAAAATGAAAGTATTTTCTAAACATATTCAATTATTTCGTTGAAAAAGCAACTTTTTTTGGTTGAAATTCAATCATTTTGTTTAAAGTTCGATAATTTGGTAGAAAATTGATCTTTGTAGGTTGATAATTTAACAATTTGGTTAAAAATTCAACGATTTTGTTCAAAATTTCATTATTTTATTGAAAATTAAAATTAAATTAGCTGAAAATGCGATAACTTAGTCATATTTCCACCACTTTTAACAAAAACGGTCATTACATGTGGAATTGACCTCGCTTTGATTATATGACCAACAAAATATTATTGGATTTAAAAAATGTCACTAAATTGTTTTCAAAGTTGAAAAATGAGAAACTTCGAAATATTGTCGATGGTAGCGTCGTGATTTTTTACTGTAACAAAATGAAAATCACCAAAAACGGGGTTTTGAACAAAAAATCAGATTTTGGGGGTGTATAAGAAATTTCGCATATGAAATTTTTTTTATTTTAAATAGACCTACAATTTCTATGTTTAGTGAAAAGTATTTTTTCACTGTAAAGAAAGGTACCTGGAAAATTTTTTTTTTTTTGTTCTGGAAAACCTGGAAAAGTCCTGGAATTTTTGTTAAGATACGCTAGACACTCTAGTTAATTTTTCTGTGAAATCATATTTATGTGAGATAGTGATTGTGTAATTAATAAACTTGTAAATTTGATTTACGAAAAAAAAAAAATAATATAACCCAATAATAAAATCCAACTATTTTTGGTGAAGAATTGTACTATTATATTTTTGGTTCGGAATAATACATCTCATTTGGTTAAAAACTCAATTTTTTCCAAATTAAATTTTTTTTTTGAAAATGTAAATATTTTTGTGGATAATTTGTCTTTTTGGTTGAAAATTTGACTATTTTTTTTTAAATTCGTTTTTTTGTTGAATATTAATTTTTTCTACAGAAAATGCAACTATTCTATTTTTGATTCAAAATTGATATTTTTATTTTAACATTTATCTCTTCTAGTTGAAAATCAAACTATTTGGCTGAAAATTCAAGTATTTCCTTGAAAATGCGCGTTTTTGTGGAAAATCAATCTTCTTGGTTGAAAAGTCTTTTTTTTTTGTTACAAATAAAAAAACTTGATGAAAATCAACTATTTGGTAGAAATATAACTTTTTCATTGAAAAATAATATTTCCTGGTAGAAAACTTAACTTTTTAATTTAAAATGTCTCTTTTTTGGTTGGAAATGCGTGTTTTTTAGGTTAAAAATTAATTTTAAATTCCGAAAATTTAATTATTTAATTTTTGCTTTGAAATTTATTTTAAGTTGAAAAATTAACTATTTGGTAGAAAATTGATGTATTTTGTTGCAAATTTATCTTTTTTATTAGAAAATTAATCTTGTTTATTGAAAATTCATCTTTTCCGTCGATAATTCATTTTCTAAACTGAAAATTTACAAATAAAATAATAAATTGAAATTTTTTTTTAATTTCATATTTAGAAAATTAATCTTCTTGGTTAAAAAATCATCTTTTGGGGTAAAAGTTAAAATCTTTTTTGAAAATTCATTGTTTTTAATATTCTTCATTTTATTTGAAAATTCATCTTTTTGGTTGAAATTGAACTATTTTGTTGAAAATTCTTTCTTTTTTGTTGAAAATTAATTTTTGAAATTGAAAATGCAACTATACCATTTTTGGTTTAAAATTGATAGTTGTAATTGGAAATTCATCTCCTCTAGTTTATAAGTAAACTATTTGGCTGAAAATTTAAGTATTTCATTGAAAATGCGTTCTTTTGTGGAAAATCATTCTTCTTGGTTGAAAATTAATTTTTTTTTTGTTACAAATAAAAAAAACTTAATGAAAATTAACTATTTGGTAGTAAAATAACTTTTTCGTTAAAAAATCATATTTCCTGGTAGAAAATTTAAATGGTTAATTAAAAATTTCTCTTTTTTCGTTGGAAATGCGTGTTTTTTTGTAATTGAAAATTAATTTTTAATCCAAAAATTTAATTATTTCATATTTGCTTTGAAATTTATTTTGTTTAAGTTGAAAAATTAACTATTTGGTAGAAAATTGATGTATTTTGTTGAAAATTTGTCTTTTTTGTTAGAAAATTAATCTTGTTTGTTGAAAATTCATGTTTTCGGCTCATAATTCACTTTTAAACTGAAAATGCAATTATTCCATGTTTAGAAAATTAATCTTCTGGGTTAAAAAATCATCTTTTGGGGTAAAAGTTAAAATCTTTTGTCAAAAAGTCATTGTTTATAATATTCTTCATTTTAGTTGAAAATTCATCTTTTTGGTTGAAATTTAACTGTTTTGTTGAAAATTCGTTTTTTTTTTTTAGTGAAAATTAATTTTTTTAATTGAAAGTGCAAGTATTCCATTTTTGGTTCAAAATTGATATTTGTAATTGGAAATTCATCTCTTCTAGTTTATAAGTAAACTATTTGGCTGAAAATTTAAGTATTTTGTTGAAAATGCGTTCTTTTGTCGAAAATCATTATTTTTGGTTAAAAATTCATTCTTTTTTTTTTGGTTAAAATTCAACTGTTTGGTTGAAAATTGAAAAATGTTTTCAATAAAAATTAAACTATTTGGCAGGAAATTAAATTTGAAGTAGAAAAATCATATTTCCTGTTAGAAAATGTAACTATTCAATTAAGAAATTCTCTTTTTTGGTTGAAAATTCGTGTTTTTTTGTTGTTAAAAATTAATTTTTATTCCGAAAACTTAAATATTTCATTTTTGCCTTGAAATTTATTTGGTTTAAGTTGAAAAATTAAATATTTGGTAGAAAATGTACGTATTTTGTTGAAAAATTGTCTTTTTTGTTAGAAAATTATTCTTGTTTGTTGAAAATTCATCTTTTCGGTTGAGAATTAATTTTTTTAACTGAAAATAAAACTATTCAATTTTCAGAAAATTAATCTTCTTGTTTCAAAGAATCATCTTTTGGGTGAAATGTTGAAATCTTTTGTTGAAAATCCATTTCTTTGAATATTTTTCATTTTAGTTGAAAACCCATCCGTTTGGTTGAAAATTTAACTATTTTGTTGAAAATTCCTTTTTTTTGGTTAAGAATTAATTTTTTTAAATTGAAAAGGCAACTGTTTCATTTTTGGTTCAAAATTGATATTTTTAATTGAAAATTTGTCTCTTCTAGTTAATAATTAAACTATTTGGCTGAAGAGGTCAACTGTTTGGTTGAAATATAAAAAAAGTTTTTAATGAAAATTTTTAATATTTGATAAAGAATTCATTTTTTTGTCCAAAAGTCATATTTTCTGGTTGAAAATTTAATTGTTTGGTTAAAAATGGATCTTTTTTGTTTGAAAATTCGTGTTTTCTTTGTGAACAATTAAAATTTTTATCCGTAAATTTAATTATTCCATTTTCGCATGGAAATTTATTTTGTATGAGTTGAAAAATTAACTATTTCGTAGAAAATTCATCTTTTTGGTTGAGGATTCACCTACTTCGTTAAAAGCGAGGTTAAAAGTTCGTTTTGTTTGGTTGAATGCAGTTTGTTGGAAATTCAACAATTTGATTTTAAAAACATCTTTTGTGTTAAAAATGAACTTTTTTGGTAAAAATTCAACTTTTTGGGTTGAAAATTCAACTGTATTCTAACAAATTTATCTTTTCGGCTTGAAAATTCCACTGTATTTGTTGACGTTTAATTTTTTTGTTTCAAAATTCGAACATGTGGTTGAAAATGTACCTTTGGAGGTATGAAATTTAATTATTTTGATAAATTCATCTTTTTTGGTCAAAAATTCAACTGCTTTGTTGAGAATTCGTCCTTTGGGATTGATGATTCGTATTTTTTTTTTTTTGTTAGAAATTAATTTTTTGTCCAAAAATTGGAATTTTTCATTTATAGTTGAAAATTTATATTTTATAAGTTGAAAAATGAACTATTTGCCAGAAAATTGATTTGCAGAAAAAAAATTTGCTGGAAAGTCTTTTTTGTTGAATTAAACTTCTTAAAACTTCGTTTTTTTGTTGAAAAATAATTTTATAAACTGTGAATTTGAAAATTCCATTTTTGGTTTAAAAAAATCTCTTTTTTAGATAAAAATTGCACTATTTGGTTTAAAAATCCTCATTCTAAATTGAAAATTCAACATCATTGTTGAAGGCTGAAGGTTCGTTTTGTTTCTCAATTCAACCGATTGAAAATTCGTCTTTAAGTAAAAAATTAATCTTTTACAGTAGAAAAATTTGTCCTTTTGGCTTAAAAATTGAACTGTTTTGATGAAGACATCTTTTTTGTCGAAAATTCTACTGTTTTGTTAAAAATCCTTTTTTCCAACTCGTTGAAATCTTTTTTTTTTGTTAAAAACGATTTTTTTAAGCCGAAAATTTGACGATTCTATTTTTGGTTCCATAAATATCTCTTCAGTTGAAAATTCAACTACTTGGTTTAAAAATCACCTTTCATGATTAAAAATTGATCGATTTGGTTGAAGATTCAACTATTTTGCTGACATTTTTTTTTAATTCAATTGGTTGAAAATTTGTATTTGATAGAAAATTCATCATTTATGGCAGAAAAGTCATCTTTCTTATTGAAAAGAAACTTTTTCATCAAAAATGTCAACATTGGTAACAATGGAATGCTTTTTAAAAATTTTCAGGCTTTCATACTAATAAAACTATGAATGGAAATAGAGTAAATAAAAAAATTAAGATCGGGGGATATAATTGGTTGCATAAACTGATTATAGATCTATTTCCTGTTGATTTTTTTTTACATAATAACAAATAATGTAATTACTTCGCCTCATTAAGTACTAATGAGTAATTTTCCTTGCTTCGAGAATTTTCTGAGTACGTAATTTAGTCCCTACTTTCTTGGAACGAAGTCTCTACTTTTACGCAAATTGTTTTTCACAAGGGACGTCATTGCAACCGGAAATTGTGAAGTAATGAAGCATATTTTGAATAGTGAAGGATTACTAAATTCCGGATTGAGTAATTATTTTTTTTTTTAAATAAAAATTGAATTCCTTCAAGTAGAAAAAATTGTTTGTACATGACCTTTACAATAAGCTTCCGCGATCTCACTTTACAATTAACGTTACAAGTTATGAGTTATAGCAGAAGATTGAATTTACGCCAAGTTCGGTGTGTATTACTCTTTTGAGACAAAGGATACAAAGTAAAGAAGTTGATCGAAATTCGATATTTTTTATTAATACATTGTTTATTGTTTATTAGCTGTATTTTTTATATGAGACTGAACGGTTTTATAAATCAAAGCAGCTAGATTTTTATTTCCTAACAATGAATATATAAACAATATTTAGATATAAGGGTTTAAAAATATTTCAAACAATAATTAATAATTGAAATTTAAGAATTTAAAATTAGACTAAAATCAAATTCAAAATCCCATTCAACGTCCAATAATCAAGTTAATATATAGAATTCCTGAAAATAAAACAAGAATTCAACGATCAAATTTGGACAAACACCACAAAATGCTCCTATTGCAATTCCTAAAAACAAAAAAATTTGTTTGTTTGCACAAAAATAAAAAAGAGGAAAGAAAAATTAGAAGGCAACCAACCAAATCCCCTTCCTTCTCTTTTTTATTTCTTTCGTCTTTTTTATTTTGATTATTATCAAATCACAATATGAAAGCATGCACAATATTTACCAACGTTTCGGTGCTCACACAGCACCCTTATCAAGGCAAGAAAAATTAGAGCAGATAGGAACAGCGACGAAATAACGACACTATCACCTAGATACCTGACAACGGAATGTGGGTCAAAAGACAAATCCGTTATAAACAAACAAGAAATGAGAGAAAGTCAAGACCCATGAAAACTTATTGCTAAATGTAATTAATCATACTAGAATAACTTTTGTTCAATGTATCCAAATCAGTTTTTAAATTAATAGACAACTTATTTTGCTTTTAATATGAAGCATTTCCATGAATTCTCTCTTTCTCTCATTACTTTCACTGTGTAAAATTTCAACATTATCCCAGTCAAACTCATGGTCAACATCAACGAACATCACTTTTGTGTTCCTCCATCCTAGTATTAAGAAGTCTGCCAGTCTGTCCCTCATAAGTCATCTGACAGATCTTGCAAGTGATCTTGTAAACAACTCCACCTTTTTCAAATTTATCTAAAGAATCTTTACCAAAAGTTATTATTGAATCCATTTTAAATGGTATTCGGAAAATAGTATGAATATTAAATTTTGTCAACATAAATTCAATAGTTTTCGAAATTTGACCAAAAAAAGGAAGAACAAAAGTATTGAAAGAACTATATTCTCTCAATTCTTTCTGGTTATCTGTAGATAAAATTTTACTTTGTTTTTGATTTGTTGAATTCTAATTGTGATATGTTGCTCAATCAACTTTTGTGGGTAATGATTAAGAAAAAGGATATTCCTAACAATATTCAAATTCTCTTTGTGAAATGAAATGTGGGACAAACCTGGAGCTCTGTCAACTAAGTTTTTGATTACTGCAATTTTGTTTTAAAAAGGATGAGCCGAAAAAAAATGTGAAATTGTACCTGTATATGTACTTTTCCTATACCAATTGGTAATAATATTACCATCCTGACCCTTAATTACTTCTACGTCCAAAAAGCTGATTCTATTATTGTTCTCTATTTCATGGGTGAACTGAAGTTTTAAATGAAAACTATTGAAAGCATCAAAAACTGCCTGTAACTTTGCTAGAGGAACACATAATAAGGTGTCATCAACATTATTATTATTATTATTATCGATTAGCGATTCGAACTCGAAAGTTCATCGCCTCATCTACACGAAACCGCCACGCATCTCTATCCTGTGCATCCTCCATCCAGTTTAAGTAATCATGTCCTAGTTCTTTTAGATCATCCCTTACATTTTTCTCCCATCTGTTTCTCGGTCTGCCTAGAGGTCTCTTACCAATCGGTTTCCCTCTTAAAACTTGCGCCACTGTTCTTTCATTGTCCATTCTTGCTACATGCCCCGCCCATCTTAATTTACGCGCTTTCATTACTCTATTAATATTTGCTGACCCGTAGAGAGCGTGCAGCTCATCATTATGCAGTTTCCTCCATTCACCAGTCTCTTCGTCCCTCTTTGGACCATAGATTTTTCTAAGTACTTTATTTTCAAAAACTCTAAACCTATTCTCCTCTCCTTTCGTCAGCGCCCACGTTTCACACCCGTACTTGACGACCGGCATTATTATCGTTTTGTAAATTCTTATTTTGATGTTTCTGGATAGCGATCGCGATTTTAGTAGTGTGTTTTCTGCATAATAGCACCCACTGCCAGCGTGCAGCCGCGCGTTGATTTCCGTTTTAATATTATTTTTGCTAGTTATAATAGACCCGAGGTATTTAAACTCGTTGACCCTTTCGAATTTCATATTTCCGGCCATAAGATCCCCGCCTACATTACTTTGTTCGGATCTGACGACGGTCATATATTTTGTCTTTGATTCGCTAACTTCCAAACCAATATCTTTGGCTTTTGTGATCAAGATTTCTGCGTTTTTAGCTACGGTTTCTTTATCATCCCCTAGTAAGTCGAGATCATCCGCATACCCAAGAATTTGTATTATCCCATTGAGGGTAGCACCGGTCGGATTCACTTGTACTTGTCTGACAACGTATTCTAAAACTAAGTTGAAAAGGACGCACGAAAGTGCATCGCCCTGTTTCAGGCCATGGCGGATCGAAAACTCTTCCGATAAACTTCCGTTTGCACGTATTCTACCCCTACTGCCACTTAAGAAAATTTCGATAAGTCTAACTAATTTTCTTGGTACACCAAAGAACTCTAGGATCCAGTACATTCGTGCGAGTATAATAGAGTCGTAAGCTTTTTTGAAATCGACAAATAGCTGATGCAATACTTCATTAAATTCCCATTTCTTTTCTAACAGTTGTCTAATTGTAAACATTTGATCGCTTGTAGATCGGTTTCGGCGGAATCCACACTGGTAATCTCCAATGATTTCCTCGGCAAAAGGAGTTAGTCTACTTAAGATTACATTGGACACGATCTTATAACATGAAGGCACAAGTGAAATTCCCCGATAATTGTTACAGTTCGTTTTATCGCCTTTTTTAAAGATAGGAATAATAATAGAGGTATTCCATTCCTCCGGCATGCGTTCTGTTTTCCAAACTGCGCGTATTAATTTACAAATTTGCCTTGTGAGGCAAGGCCCTCCATTTTTTATCAGTTCTGACCGTAGGTCGTCGATGCCCGCGGCTTTGTTATTTTTTAACTTCTTTATGGCCATTTCTATTTCTATATCAGTAGGATCATCAATTAATAGATTGGCAGTGTGGATTTCACCGAGATTACTTTCAACGGGGGCTTCGCGTACATTTAATAACTTATCGAAATAGTTTTTCCATAAATTCAGTCTCTCTGTCGCATCGGCTACTAGATTGCCATTTTCGTCCCTCATTACTTCCGTTCTACTTTGAAAGCCTTTCGTTATAAAATTGATTCCCCTGTACATCTCACGCGGATTATTTTGTTTATTATGCGTTTCTATTGCTAGTATTTTATTCTTTTCACACTCCCTTTTCTTGGATCTGTAAAGCCTATTTGTACTTTTACTAATCTCGAGATACTTCGTATGTGTTTGATCGCACTTATTTTGTAAACTAATTAGTTTGGCCTTCCGACGTTTTTCAAACCAAAGTTTACACTCTTCGTCAAACCATGGTTTGCTTTTGGTTACTTTCTTTAAACCTATAGTAAGTTTCGCGGCTGTCTTTATCGTCTTTTTCATATTGCTCCACAGGGTTTCCGAGTCCTCCACGTAATTATCGTTATCGTCTCTCTGTTCTTGGAGAACGTCGAAACAATTAGAAATCTCAACTTGATAATTTAATATTTCTGTTGGTGTTTTAAACTTATCTATATTGAAACGAACTTTTGGCTCTACCGAAAGTAAAAGGGCAAAACAAAATCCAGCTTCTTGAAAGCAAAGACCTCCAAATCTTCCATAACTATTTCTGCTAAAATCGGAGAAATGACTGAACCTATAGGAGTACTGAATTTTTGCCTTTAAAAAGATCCATTGAATTTGAAATAAGTTGAGTTCATAATGAAAACTATCCCTTCAATAAAATCTTTTTGACTTAATCGAGTACGTGTTTTTATATTATCCCATCTATTTAAAATTGCCTGTTTAACCAAATCAAGGGGGATATTTGGAAACATTGCAACAACATCCAAAGAAATCATTACATGGTCATCAGGAACAGTTTTTTGAATAATAATTTTTTGGAATTCCCAGCTATTTTTAATATTGTATTTGGAAGTTGTCATTGAGTCTTTAAGTATTGAATTAAAGTTTTGTTCTAAAAATTTTGTGGGAGTGTTAATAGTTGAAATAACCAATCTCAAAGGATAGCCATCTTTATGAATCTTTCTCAAACCATAACATCTTGCAAGAACTGTGTCTTCGGTATTGATATCAGTCCATCTTATATCCTTTCCCAAAAGTCCTTTCTTTCTCCAATTGTCTAGAATCTTGAAAGTGTCTCTTAATTGTTTCAACGGATTTTCATTCAATAATTCAAAGTTATCACGATTGGAAAGTAAATCCTCCATATTCCTAATATAATCTGATTTCTTCATACAAACTGTAATATTGGCTTTATCGGCATTCATGCAAATTATATCAGGGTTGGTATTAAGGAAATCTTTTGTTATCCTGAAACCTTCAGAAATTTTACCATCAATACTACTAATGTGCAAACACTTTTTATCAACAAAGCTCTTTGACAAGTGTAAAACCTTGTTTCAGAAATCCTGTTGATCTAATATTGGAATTTTGTGTATACTTGATTCAATATCTTTGACTATTTCCATCATTTGTTTCGATTTACTTTTAATCACATGGTTACTAAAACCTTTACCTAATCTGAGAATATCTGTAACTGAATCAGGAATTTGAATATTTGCGAAATTTACAAACCAAGGATCCTTATCTTCCTTTTCAAAAATCTTGTGTAAATTTAAATTTTGCTCTTGAATATTAGTTTGTTGATCAATCAAAATAGAAAGTTTGTTCTCATGTTTTTTATCATCGTTTAAAAATCTTCGATTAAGGAAAATCTGATGTTTTAAAAGATCAATGATTTTATCTTGTGGCAAACATACTTCTAATTCACTTTTAACTCTGGAAATTTTTACTTTAAAAAAATTAACATGATTTGAAACATCCTTGATCAGTAAATTCAGCATTGAGAGTTTGCAATTCTTTAAATTATGTTCAAATTGCAAAAATTACTGTCAAAAGCCAAATCTCGAAATTTGTTATCCAAGAAAAATATTTTTTTAGGTAAAACATCATTTCTTCGACATTCAATCAAAAACCTTTTCTGAAGGATACTGCCTCTTAATTTTTGGTTAATATCACACCATAATTTAAACTTCCTGAAGGCTTCAGGACCATATGCAACTTTGATCTGATTAAAAAACATCATTTAAAAAAAAAAAAAAAAAAAAAAAAAAAAATTGGTTAGAAATGACCTCCAATCCAAGTCAGCCAAATTGTGTGAGCACCGAAACGTTGGTAAATATTGTGCATGCTTTCATATTGTGATTTAATAATAATAATAAAAAAAAAGACGAAAGAAATAAAAAAGAGAAGGAAGGGGATTTGGTTGGTTGCCTTCTCATTTTTCTTTCCTTTTTTTTTATTTTTGTGCAAAGAAACAAATTTTTTTGTTTTCAGGAATTGCAATAGAAGCATTTTGTGGTGTTTGTTCAAATTTGATCGTTGAATTTTTGTTTTATTTTCAGGAATTCTATACATTAATAATTAATAATTTCGAATTGAAAGCGTTGGAAAAAAATATATTGAACGATTTTGAATTGAAAAACGTTCCAAGTCAAAAAATGTTAGATTAGGTGAAATTTTGTAAACATGATAATTGAAAATTAGAGAATTTCATTAGGAAAAAGTTGAAATTGTATTATTTCTGATTGAAAACGTTCAAAATTGAAATTTAATGATTTGACAATAAAATTTCGAAAATAGGACAATTTAAATGCAATAAAAAAAAAATATTTAGATCGGAATTCTGAAAATTGCATTATTTCGAATTGGAAGCGTTGGAAATTGAAAAAAAATTGAACGAATTTGAATTGGAAACGTTACAAATGAAACCATTTGATATTAGGTAAAATTTTGCAAGAAGGACAATATTTCTCACAGAACTACAAGCAATTGAACTTGTATCATTTGAAAATGAAGCATTTAAAATTGATGATTTTAAATTGAAAGTGATTTAAAATTTGAATCAAAAATAGAAATTTTTGAATCTAAAGCTCTCAAAATTTCAGACTAAAACTTTGAAAATTAGAAAATTTCATCAGAAAAATGTTGAATTCGTGTTAATTCTAATTCAAACCGTTTAAAATGAACCAATTTTATTTTGAATTGAATTGGAATTCTGAGAATTGCATTATTTCGAATTGAAAGCTTGAAATTTAAAAATAACAATATATTGAACGATTTTGAATTAAAAACGTTCTATATAAATCAATTTTATATGAGGTGAAATTTTGCAAAGAGGACACTATTGCTTAAAGACAGTTCTAAATCAAAATCTTTGAAATTGAACAATTTTATTTTGAATTGAAGAATTTCTGTATTAAATGATTTCAGATTAAAATCTTGAAAATAATACAATTTGAAACCAATAAAAATGGAATCTTTTTGGATTAGAATTTGTTTAAAATTGGATTATTTCGAATTGAAAGCGTTGGAAATTAAAAAAAAAAGAAATAATTTTGAATTGTAAAAGGAACAAGATTTACCATTTTAGATAAGGTAAAAAATTTTTTAAATAATAATATTCATAATGGAATTAAAAGAAATTGAACTTCAATCATTTCGAAACAAAAGTTTTTAAAATCGAAAAATTTTAAATAGAATCTCTCAAAATTTCAGACCAAAATTTTGAAAATTGGACAATTTCCTTAGAAAATAATTGAAATTGTATAATTTTAAATCCACAGCATTCAAAATATTATGAATTAATTTTATTTTGAATTAATGATTTCAGATTGAAATTGCGAAAATAGGAGAATTTCAAAACAATAAAGTTGAATATTTTTAATTTTGAAAATTGGATCATTTGAAATTTAAAGGAATTAAAATTGTATTCTTTCTAATAAAAAGCGTTATATTAGGTTTTAAAAATGTTTAAGACGATAATTAATAATTATTAATTACGAATTGAAAGCGTTGGAAATAAAAAAAATATTGAACGATTTTAAATTGGAAACGTTCCAAATCAAACAATTTTAGATTAGGTATAATTTTGCACAAAGGGAAATATTTCTAATGGAACTAAAAGCAATCGAACTTGGATAATTTCTGAATGAAAGCGTTTCAAATTTAATAATTTGAAATTTTGGTGAAGTTTGAAATTGAAAGTGTTTGAAATTAAAAATTTACGAATAAGAAGCTCTCAAATTTTCAGACTAAAATTTTGAAAACTGGAGAATTTCATTAGAAAAGAGTTGAAATTGTATCAGTTCTAATTCAAAATCTTTGAAATTGAACAATTTTATTTTTTATTGAAGAATCTCTACATTTAATGATTTCAGATTAAAATCTCGAAAATAAGAAAACTCGAAAATAAGAAATATTGAATATTTTCAGATTGAAATTTTCAAAATTGGATTGTTTCGAATTGAAAGCGGTGGAAATTTAAAAAAACATATGAAACGATTTTGAATTGTAAACATACAAAATCCAACAATTTTATATTGGGTCCAATTTTTTTTTAAATGGTTGAAATTGACAAATTGTAAATACAAATTTCTCAAAATTGAATAATTTCAGATTAAAATTTTTAAAATTCGACAATTTTATTAGAAAAGAGTTGAAATTTTATCATGTCTAATTCAAAGCCTTCAAAATTGATCAATTTGATTATGAATTAAAAAATCTCGAAGTTTAATCATTTCAGATTAAAATTTAAAAAATAGTACAATTTCAAAACAATAAAATTGAATATTTTACGATTAGAATTTTGAAAATTGTATCCTTCAAAATTTAAAGGATTTGAAATTTATCATTTCTAATTAAAACCGTTAAAAATTAAATAATTTTATTTTTAATTGAAGAATCTTCAAACTTAATGCGTTCAGATTGAAACTGCGAAAAAACGAAAATTTGAAAACAATAAAAATTGAATATTTTCAGATTGGAATGTTGAAAATTGGATTATTTTGAATTGAAAGCGTTGGAAATTTAAAAATATATATTAAACGATTTTTAATTGTGAACGTAGAAAATTCAACAATTTTATATTAGGTTAAATTTTGAAATAAAGGACAATATTTCTAATAAAATTGAAAACAATTAAACTTGAATAATTGCTAAATAGAAGCGTTTAAAATTGAATAATTTAAAATTTGAAGTGTTTCGAATTAAAAATTTTCAAATCAGATGTTATTAAAATTGGAAAAGTTCATCAATTTTATTTTGAATTAAAGAATCTCGAAATTTTATAATTTCAAATCAAAATTTCGAAAATAGGACAATTTGAAAACAACAAAATTGCATATTATCAGATTAAAATTTTGAAAATTGTATCATTTCAAATTTAATTGAATTCAGCTTTATAATTCATAATTAAAAGCGTTCAAAATTGAATAATTTAAAATTTATAACTTTAAAAATTATAATTAAAACTTATAATTGTTTAGACAAATTTTTCGAATGTCATAATATAAATTTCTCGTCATTTTCACCGTTCAAGAGTTAAAAATATTTCAGTTATAAACCTTTGAATTAGAATTATACTAAAAAACGTTCAAAGTTCAAATTCGAATTTCATTTAAAACTGAAAAAATTTGAGTCACTAGGAATTATGATATTAAAACTTTTCTATAATTTAATCCTTTAAAATTCGTATTATTTGAAGTAAATTTAAATCGTTTGAAAAATGAACAATTTTCAAATTGTTAACTATACTTCTAAAAAAGTAGGCCTTTCAATTTTAATTCTAAACTTAAAAATTTTTAGAGGGAAAAAGTGAAAATTCAAAATTACCACTCAAAATTAAATAAATAATTTAATTTTTCACTCTTATTTTAGAATTAATATTCATTCTTGAAATTTTTCAATCAAATATTCTTCAATTTTAAAAGAATCATTTTTTTCAATCTTCAACTAAAAATCGGACAATTTTAAGATGATGTCTTGAAAATTAAAAACATAAATACGAAAAGTGGTTGTTATATATGATATAAATGTTTGAAAATGTACAATTTTAAGCCTTTCAAAATTATTTTTGAATATTTAAAAAAAAATTCAATTTTCAATGCTTAGTTATAAAATATTCTCATTTTTAAGTTTAATTAAAAATCCTTTGAACTGAAAATCGTGCATCTATTAAGCTTTTTAATTTGACATTTTATGATTTTGAAGCATTTAAAAATACAGATAATTTTAATTTTGAAAATACAAGATTGTCAAATTTTATATTAAAAACCTACAAAAATTAAGAAATTTAAAACGAAATCTTTTCGAATTTAAGCTTTTGAAGCAAAAAGAACTTTAGCTTTAAGGCCTTGAAAATTAAAGTGCTTTAGGATTGTGAATTCAAAACTATAATATTGAATTAAAATTATAAAAATGTTACACATGATAAATATATTTTTAATAAACATCATAATGTAGTATCAAGAGACATTCAGAATGATTGAATAAATTTTTTTACTAACAAATGTGATTTCTTTTAAAAAAATCACTGTTATTTTCACCTTTCAAAATTGAAGAATTTCAAATATTGTGATCCTCTAAAGTTTAATTAATCTAAAAACTTTGAAAATTTCATCCTTTTTAATCGGAGGAAACTTATAAAATGAATGAATTTAAATATAAAGCGTCAAAAATTAAACAAATCTAAGCTTCGTTTAGAAATTGAAGCATTCTTAAATTATGATCGTGAAACTAATTCTTTAAAAGTAACCAATTTTTAAAGTTTGCATCGCGATTTTTAAAATTCATTTATTTTAATGTAAGGTGCAAAATTAATAACTTTAAAATCAACGATGAAGCATTTTCATTAGCATGACAGAAAAAGTCGCATAAAAAGAAAATGAATGAATTGTAAGATTATTATTATTTATTTCTTATATGAGACTGAAAGGTTTTATGAATTATTTGAATAATAATTTAAAAAAAGTTATTTTTGTTGCGTTCATATTATAATACTCATGAAACCTGTATTTCTAGTTATTTAAGTAAGAATAAAAACGATTTTAAAAAGTATAGATAAATGAGCACGTACATTAGGTATATAAAATAGAAAAATAAAATTTGATAATGATTTTTGTAAATGAAATATTTTATCGTTTGCGTCGCGTTGCGGTATTAAATGGTCAAGGGTAAGTACCACTCCATCTCGGCGTTTTTTAAATTTCCAACGCTTTCAATTCGAAATTATTAATTATCGTATAAAATATATTCAAAACCTCATATTTAAAAATTTGTTTAATAATGGATTCTCCGATTGTTTATATTTCTAACGTTAGGAAATAAAAACCCAGAAACATAGATTTACTACTTTGTATCATATTTTTTATATGAGACTGAAAGGTTTTATAAATTACTTATAAACAATTGATAAAAAGTGATTCTTGTCGGGTTGTTATTATAATACTTATGAAACCTGTACTTCTAGTTATTTAAATAAACGAGACTTGCTTTGAGAAGGTGAAAAACTTTACTTCATGAATGTGTCGCAAAAGTTTCATGAAGATAAAAAAAAGATTGTAAAAACTATGGAAAAACGAGCACGAAAATTAGGTAAATAAAATGAAATAAAATGGAATGAACAAAAATTTGATAATGATTTTCAAGAATGAAAGACTTTATCGTTTGTCGACGCGTTGCGGTGTTAAATGTTCCAGAGTAAGTGCCACTCCGTCTCGGCGTACGTGTGGCCTTGGTACATGAAAGTAATATTCAGAGTCAATTACAACTCATGTTTACTATATACAGTCAATGTCGAGATGCGAACAGGTACTTTACCGAGGCTGAAAGTGAGCCGATGTACGATTTGAATTAACTTTATTAGCTGAATTGCGCGTTTTATATATTTTCAATTTTACGACTGACATGAATCCGTAAGAAAGTATGCTTACCCTTTATACTTTGATATTTTAATTATGAATGCATTTTAAGTGAAGAAATAAATTATTATTCAGAAATGCTCGAAGAATCTTTCTTTCTTTATGAATATGTAAAACGATACTGATACATTTTCTTGGTGAAGTAATATCTGCATTACAGATGATATATTCAGTTTTAAATCCAAATGAATGTTGTTTTGTATCTAAATCCAGTTTTTTTTGTTTTGAAAATTAGTACTACGATGCTTAGGGGCCGTAGTTATATTATGTAACGGACTACGGGCTACCCTCTGTTGATTTATAGTTAGTTTAAAAATTAGAATTAAATAAATTTGAAATTACACCCTGTCTTAATTAGTAAATATTCAACTAATTTTCATTTCAGTGACTAACATAAAGTTAATTAGTTAAATTTAACTTCTCATATGCAAAGAATATAAGAATCGAGAAAAAACTAAAAAAAAGCTTAAATGCATTTGAACAAAATGTCTGAAAATGTATTTTTACGGACGCATTAAATTAGTTAATAAATATACAATTATCAAGTCAGTAATAATTATTGTAGGCATTTTTCAACTCTGTTTAGAGTTTATAATTATTTAGATTTGAATTTGCCGCGCTAATCTCGAATGTATTCGATTAGTCTTCCGTTCGATTATTTGGCAACGAGCGACATTTGGCAACTTTGTAAAAGTGACGAACAGTAAACAGGTAAACCGGTAAAGTCATGTGGATAAATCGCTTTATATAACTCTCAGTTTACCTCGTTAATCATTTACGCAAAGTTTTTAGACCGGGTTGAGGTGTTCATATCAAAATAGAATTATCCAGCTCTATAAGATTTCCGACAGTGAACTTCGAGAAAGCGTCGACAACTTTTTGGCATTATAACCTCACTTTTTTATACGTTGCTCCACGTGCCAAAAAACTTTTCAATCAAATTGTCGAATTTACAAACAAAAAAGATTAAAGTTCAATCAAATATTAGAATTTTCAAGAAGAAAAACAAATTTTTTAGAAAGCAGTTGATTCTTGATCAAAAAATTTTATTTACATCCAAAAAAGCTAACTTTTCTACAATGAAAGCTGATTTTTCAACAAAAGAGTAAAGTTTTTAAACTGAAAAGTCTAATATTATAGAAAATAGTGACATTAAAATAAATAAATTTTTAACAGAAAAGATCATTTTCAATATAAAAGATAAATTTCTAACAAGATAGTTGAATTATCAACCAAAAAGTTGAACTTTCATCAAACAAGAATAATTTTCTACCCAGAAAGACGACTTCTTGAAAAAAAATATGAATTTCCTACCAAATCGTTGAATTTTCAACCAATAAGTTAAATTTTCAACAAACAAGATTAATTTTCTACCCAAAAAGACGGCTTTTCAATCCAATTTTTCAATTTTCTACCAAATAGTCGAATTTTTATCTCATAAACTGAAAATAGAATAGTTAAATTTTCAGATGAAAACTCTGATAAAAAATTAACTTTGCGCAAAAATACAAATTTTTAATAAAATTCTTACATTTTCAACCAAAAAGGATAAATTTTCGACCAAGAAGATCAATGTTCTATCAAAAAAGATGAATTTTCAACAAAATACATGAATCTAACGACAAGTTACAGAATATTTTTCAAAATATTCATTCCTTAATTAATTGTTTACTTCTTTATTAAATGAATTATATTTTAATAATATTCTTATAAATAAAAATTAGAAGGGGCCTGTTCAGGGCCAGATCGGGCCTTCCTTATGGATACCCCAGTCAGGCCCTGATCGGATTAGGCGTTTCATTTCGAGTCTGGCCCTAACTGGGATACCCGATTGGGGCCAGATTTTGCCAGATCTGGCCCCGACCAGGGCCACTCTGAAATTTCTGCACGGGATTCTCTACAAAACAATTACATTTTCAACGAAATAGTTGAATTTTCAACCTTAAAAGATAAATTCGCAACAAAAAAGTGTAATAGTTGCTTTTTCAACCAAGTATGATGAAATTTCATTGAAAAAAAATAAATTTTAAAATCAGAAAGACGAATTTTCAACAAATAAAGATTTTTCAGTAATGAAAGAAAAAAAGTTCACCTAAATTGTTGAACCTTAAAGCCAAAAGACGAATTTTCTGTACAAAAATTGAATTTTCAACCAGAGAAATAGGAATCTAATTTTAAAAAAATTTGAACAGAATAGTTCAATTTTTACCCACGCAGTTAAATTTTCAACTAAAAAAGATCAGTCTTCAACTAAATAGTCAAACTTTAACCAAAGAGATGAATTTTCAATTAAAAATATGAATCTTCAACAAAAAAATGATTTCTCAACAAAGTGTTTCGAACAACATTTTCAAATAATATAGTTTAAATAAGAAGTAAATTTTCTACGAAGACACTTGAATTTTCAACAAAAAAGTAGATTTTTGGACGAAAAAGGATGTCTTTTTAACAAATTTATTGAATTTTCAACGGAACAGTTGCATTCTTATCCAAGAAATATGAATTTTCTACACAGACAGATGAATTTTTAAATAAAAAAGATAATTTTTTAACAACAAAAATAGTCGAATTTTCATCCAAAAAAGATTTCAGGTGATTTTTCAATAATACAGTTGAAATTTCGTCCAAAAAGGATGACTTTTCAACAAAATTATTGAATTTTCAACCGAACAGTTGCATTCTTATCCAAGAAAGATGAAATTTCTGCTAAACCAGATGAATTTTCAAAGCGAAAAGACAAATTTTCAAAAAAATAGTTGGATTTTTATCCAAAAAACATTTCAATTGATTTTTCAACACCAAAATATGAACTTTTCTCAAAAGGTCAATTTTCTACGAAATAGTGGAATTTTCAAGTAAATGATTGACTTTTTAACAAAACTGTTGAATTTTCAAACAAATAACAAAATTTACAACTAAAAAGTTAATTTCCAAGCGAAAGCAATTGCAAAAAAAGAAATATAAAACAAAGCAAATAAATTACTAACAAGAATATTATATCAGGGTTACCGCAAAACTTAATTTTTAAAATTCTTTAATTTTTCCCTGGCCAATTTTTCATTTTCCCTGACTGGCGGAATAAAACAATTTCAAATAAAAATTGGAAAATTTCAAATTTATTCTGCTTGACAGTTATTTGAAGTTATATGAATTCCCTGACTTTTGCAAGATTTTTTTTCTAAATCCCTGACTTTAAAAAAAAATGTTGTTGGCTAGGTTCCTTTTTTCACTCGCCATTTTTCTGGTTTCATTTGTGAATTTTCGAAAATTACGTACATGAATGAAGGACCCCCCCCCCCCTTCCGTAACAAATCGTAACAAAATCTCTTGACCCCACCCCCCTAAGCTGTTACGTAATTTAAGTACGGTCCCTTATATAGAATTAACAATTCTCGTAAGATTCAAATTATAGATTATATTTTCAGTTGAAAATTCAAATGAATGTTTTTTTTTTTAATTTGAATCCGATTTTTTTTTTTATAATTTGTGCTCCGATGTTTATATAGAATTGAATATTCTCGTAAGATTTGAATTATAGATTATATTTTCAGTTGAAAGTTCAAACGAATGTTTTTTTTCTCTTTGAATCCAGTTTCTTTTTTTTTTTTAATTTTGCACTACGATCCTTATACAGAATTATATTTTCTCGTAAGATTTACATTGCAGATTATATATTTAGTTGTAAATTCAAATGAATGTTGTTTTATATGTGAATCCTTTTTGTTTTAGATTTGTACTACGATACTTATATAGAATTAAATCTTCTCGCCAAATTTAAATTATAGATTATATTTTCAGTTGAAAATTCAAATAAATCATTTTTTTTTGAACTGGAATCCAGTTTCTTTTTTTGAATTTCGCACCACGATCCTTGTACAGAATAAATCTTTTCCGTAGGATTTACATTACAGATCCTATATTCAACTGTAAATTGAAATAAATTTTCTTTTTCACAAAGGCCGTAGCAGGATAATCATGGTCTGGGTGCCCCTGCTCGGATGTGATCGATATTGCTGGGGTAAATGGTTACCCCTATTATTATTATTATTATTATTATTATTATACCATTAAGCCATTTCCCTTTCGGGG
>CAKNYM010051535.1:250827-309555 GCA_932195095.1 Andricus curvator
AAAGATCTTGGATACTAATGGGCCCAAGTGGAGAACCATACATAACAGTTTTGTGAGGCTCTTCACTTGGGGTGATCGCTAGAGAGATTGATCAGCAACCTGGGTCGGAGCAGTGTTGCGGAGTAAACGTGTCATTTAAATAAATAACACGAGAATTCCAGATCAATCTAAAATATATATACCTAACACTTATATACCTATCCATCTCATACCTATACTCCTACCTACCTTATACCTATATACCCATATGCACACTACTATTCTCCAACCGAGCAAGTCACGCCTACCCCGAAAGGGAAATGGCTTAATGGTATAATAATAATAATAATAATGCAGAATCTGTAATGTAAATTTTACGAAATATGTTTATTCTGTATAAGGATCGTAGAACAATTAAAAAAGAACTGGATTCAAATAAAAAAAAAAAACATTAATTTTAATTCACAATTGAATATATAATCTGGTAATTTAAATTTTACAAAAAATTTCAATTCTTTATAAGGATCGTAATAAAAATAAAAAAGTTGATTTAAATAAAAAAAAAATTACGAAAAATTTTTATTCTCTATAAGGATTGTAGTACAAATTTACAAAAAAAGACTGGATTCAAATACAAAAAAATCTTACAAAAAATAAAAATTCTGTATTAGGATTGTAATACAAACTTGCAAAAAGAATGTATTTTACAACTATTTACAGAATCTGTAATGTAAATTTTACGAAATAGTTTCATTCTGTATAAGGATTCTGTATATGGATCGGAGTACAAATTTACAAAAAAAAAATGAATTCAAGCATAAAAAAACAATTTGAATCCACAAAGTAATATATAATCGGTGATGTAAATATTACGAGAAAAATTAATTCTGTATAAAGATCGTAGTACAAATTTACAAAAAACAAAAGTGGATTCGAATACAAAAAATTTTACGGCAAATTTGAATTTTGCATGAGGTTCGTAGTACGGATTAACAAAAAAACTGGATTTAAATACAAAAAAAAAATTCATTTGAATTTACAACTGAATATTTAGTCTGTAATGTAAATCTTACGACAAATTTTTATTCTGTAGAAGGAACGTAGCACTTTAAAAAAAATCTGAATACAAATACAAAAAGTCTTACGAAAATCTGTTATTCTGTATGAGGATTGTAGTAAAAATTTTCAACAAAAAAACTGGATTTATATACAAAAAATCTTACCGAGAAATTTTTATTCTATATGGGTATTATAGCACAAATTAAAAAAAACTAAATTGAAATACAAAAAAACATTCATTTGAATGTCGAACTGCATATATAAATTGTAAAGAAAAAACTTACGAAAATTTTTGATTCTATATGAGTATTATAGCACAAATTAAAAAAAAAACAGAAGTGGATATAAATACAAAAAAATTTAATTTTGCAGAAGGTTCGTAGTACAGATTTTTGAAAAAAACTAAATTTAAATACAAAAAATCTTACGAAAAATTTGAATTCTGTATACAGATCGTACTACAGATTTGCAAAAAAATTGATTTAAATACCAAAAAACATTAATTTGAATTTACAAGTGAATATATAGTCTGTAATGTAAATCTTACGACAAATTTTTATTTTGTATAAGGATCGTAGCACAAATTTAGAAAAAAAAATGGATACAAATACAAAAAATCTTACGAAAAATTTTAATTCTGTATGAGGATTGTAGTACAAATTTTCAACAAAAAAAAACTGGATTCATATACAAAAAGTCTTACGGAAATTTTTCATTCTATATAAGTATTATAGCACAAATTAGAAAAAAACATGAATTCATATACAAAAAAATATTCATTTGAATGTATAGAACTGAATATATAAACTGTAAAATGAATCTTACAAAAAATTTTAATTCTGCATAAGGATCGTAGTACAAATTAAAAAAAAAACTGAATTCAAATTAAAAAAAACATTCATTTGAATGTAAAACTGAATATATAAACTGTGAAGTAAATCTTACGAAAAAACTTAATTCTGTATAAGGATCGTAGTACAAATTTGCAAAAAAAAAACTGAATTCAAATACACATCAACATTCATTTGAATTTACAACTGAATATATAGACTGTAATGTAAATCTTACGACAAATTTTTATTTTGTATAAGGATCGTAGCACAAATAAAAAAAAATGGATACAAATACAAAAATTCTTAGGAACATTTTTAATTCTGTATGAGGATTATAGTACAAATTTTCAGCAACAAAAACTGGATTTATATACAAAAATTATACGAAAATTTTTTATTCTATATAAGTATTATAGCACAAATTAAAAAAAAACTGAATTCGCATACAAAAAAACATTCATTTGAATGTATGTAGAACTGAATATATAAACTTTAAAATAAATCTTACAAAAAATTTTAATTCTGTATAAGGATCGTAGTAAAATTTGCAAAAAAAACTGAATTCAAATACAAAAAAACATTCAATTAAATGTAGAACTGAATATATAAACTGTAAAGTAAATCTTAAGAAAAATTTTAATTCTGTATAAGGATTGTAGTACAAATTTTCAACAGAAAAAACTGGATTTATATACAAAAAATGATACGAAAATTTTTTATTCTATGTAAGTATTATAGCACAAATTAAAAAAAAACTTAATTCGAATACAAAAAAAAAACATTCATTTGAATATATGTGGAACTGAATGTATAAACTGTAAAGTAAATCTTACAAAAAATTTTAATTCTGTATAAGGATCGTAGTACAAATTAAAAAAAAATGGATACAAATACAAAAAATATTACGAAAAATTTTTGTTCTGTATGAGGATTGTACTACAAATTTAAAAAAACTGGATTTATATACAAAAAATCTCACGAAAAATTTTTATTTTGCATAAGGATGGTAGTGCAAATTAAAAAGAATGGATTCAAAGACAAAAAAACATTCATTTTAATGTGGAACTGAATATATAAACTGTCAAGTAAATCTTACGAAAAATTTTAATTCTGTATAAGGATCGTAGTACAAATTAAAAAAAAACTGGATTTTAATAGAAAAAAAATTCATTTAAATTTACAACTGAATACAGAAACTTTAATCTAAATCTTACGAAAAAAATTGATTTCGCATAATGATCGTAGTACAAATTGAAAAAAAACTGGACTTGAATAAAAAAAACATTCATTAAATTTACAACTTAAAATATGATCTGTAATGTAAATTTTACGAAAAATTTAAATTCTGCATAATTTTAGGTTGAAAATTAGGGTGGTCCAAAAATTAATTAATTTTTCTTCTCGAATTTTCATGCATATAGCCCCCAAATTTGTTCGAATCCACAACAAAATAAATGAGTTTTATTTTAAATTATATTCTGAGGTTCTTATCCTCATATAGTAATAATAACAATAATAATAATGCATATTTAGCTATAGATATATTGAGAAAAAAATTAAAAGAGTTAAACAAATTAAAAAGAGAAAAAATAAAAAGAAAAAAAACGCTTAAATAAAAATAGACGCTACTTGGAAATTGTTCAAATAATTTTTATAAACAAATTGACAGTTTGGATATTCCTCAACAACTTTTCTGCAATGAAGTTATATCCTTTTCCTTAATGGTTTCCTCTTACCTGATGTCACTATGTGGGCTCGTCTGGGTTTTTTTCCTCATTGGATTTTTATTTAATAATTCTTAGTAAGTTCATACGAAGAGAGGAGTTGGAAAATTCTAACTAAAAAATTCACCTGAGAATTTTTCTTTAAAAGTTAAATACCAAGTTGTTTTTTATTCTTCATTTTTCCTCATTTAACAACATAAATTCTCAGCCTTCAATAGGGTGGTCCAAATTTTTTTTTTTAAATTTCGTGCATATTTTCACCCACAATAAAATAAATTCATTTTTTTCCAAATTGTATTCAGAGGTTCTTCAAGCCCCATGAAGTTCAACACGTATTTCCCTTAAGAAAAAAAAATACGTTTTTGTAAATTTTATTCAGAATCCTCAATATTAGGTGAATTGAGTTTGAAACTTATCATTTATCTTCACAATTAGCCATAAAATACGAATCAAAAATGATTTTTTAAATATCCCCCCCATAAGTCTGTTTTATGGGGTCCCAAAGAAGCCCAATAAGTGAAAAATTGGATCTTGCAAGTTTTTGGCGCTAATTATTACTTTTTTGCGGTTTTTTTCAATACACATTGTTTTTAATACATAATTATTCATATATTATTATTTATAATAATATTCTTTTAGAATAATGATAAAAAGTTGCAGTTTTTTCTGACATTTTTTTACTTTTTGTCCAATTTTCAATTATAGTGAGGTAATAATTAATTAAAGTTAACAAAAATAATTGTTTAAATTGTTTATTATTTTTTATAATATTATATGGGAATAAAGCTAGAAAGCTGTGATTTTTTCTTTGAAATTTTCCACTTTTCGTCCACTTTTTGTTTAGAGTGAGCTAATAATTAATGAAATTTAATAAAAATAATTTTTTAAACGAATTATTATTTTTTATAACTATGTTGTCCTATAGTAATGTTAGATAGTTGCGGTTTTTTTCTGAAATTATCAATTTTTGTTCACTTTCCAACAGAGTGAGGTAATCATTAATTCAAGTTAACAAACATGATTTTTTAAACACTTTTTGCTTAGAGTGAGTATTTATTAATAAAATTGAATAAACAAAATTGATTAAACAAAGTATTTTTTATCTGTCTTCTCTTACAATAATTCCAGGAAGTTGCGTTTTTTTTTTAATTTTAAATTTTTAGTCCACTTTTTACTTACTGACCTAATAATTAATGAAAGTTAACAAATAATTGTTTAAACAATTTATTTTCAACAATATTCTCTTTGAATAATTCTAGAAACTTGCAGTTTTTTCTGAAATTTTCAGAGCTAATAATTAATGCACTTTAAAAGAAATAATTGTTCAAGCAATTTATTATTGCTTATGACTATCTTTTCTTATAGTAATGCCAGGAAGTTGCTGTTTTTTCTCAAATTTTTACATTTGCTTTGGCTATTTAGTTATGAACAAATAATAAATAAAGACCAGAGAGACTACTGAGTCTTTTTGTTTAAATTAATATTCTTAAAAATTAGAAAAAAAATGAAACTACTAAATTTCGGAAAAAAGTTAAACACCTACTATATAAAAAATGATTCTTCTTGATGTTCATTTATTATTTGTTGATAAATAAAAATTAAAAGAAAAGTGGAATATTTCAGAAACAACCACAACTTTCTAGCATTATTCCAAGAGAATATTGGAATAAATCATTTAAAAAGTTATTTTTGTTAACTTTAATTGATTACTCTGATTGATAATTGGATGAAAAGTGGAAAATTTGAGAAAAAACCGCAACTTTCTAGCATTATTCTAAGAGAAAATTGTTACAAATAATAATAAATTTGCTTAAACAATTTATAAATACATCTAATTATAAAAAGAAATAATTACTTTCTGTATTATAAACAATTTGTCTAAAAAAACCGCAGAAATATCATAATTAGCGCCAAAAACTCGCATAAATCAATTTTTTATTTATGGGTTTTTTTTGGGATCCTATAAAAACTGGGGGTGATATCTAGAAAGAAATTTTTTATTTGTATTGTATGGCTGATTGTGAGGAGAAATGTTGAATTTCAACTTGATTTACCTAATATTGATGATTCTCAATAAAATGTACAAAAACGTATTTTTTTCTTATGGGAAATACGTGTTAAACTTCATGATGCTTGAAGAACCTGTAAATATAATTTAAAAAAACGCATTTATTTTTTTGTGGATGAAAATAAGCAGGAAAATTGTAAACAAAATTTGGACCACCCTATTGAAGATGGCTCAGAATTTTTATTGTTAAATGACGAAAAATGACGTATAAAAAACAACTGCGTAATTAACATTTAAATAAATAAAAATAAAAATCAGATGAGGAAAAAATCCCAGACGAGCCCACATAGTGACATCAGGTAAGAGGAAACCATTAAGGAAAAGAATATAACCTCATTGCAGAAAAGTCATATTACCTCTTTAGCTAAATATGCATTATTATTATTATTATTACTATATGAAGATATGATAATGACAACTCGATAAGGAGCAATTTTTAGAAATTTTATTTTTAACGAATTCAAGTAACTGAGGACATTATTTATCGATAACCATTAGGAATATGTAAGAATCGTTTCTTCATTCATTCCAAATACTGTTTATTAATGTTTTTTTATTAATTAATACTTATTATAAAAATCATTTCATAAATATTGAATTTCACACAATTTTTGACGAATTTGTTAAGTTTTGTTGAAAAATAGCCAAACTCTGAATTTGTTTATGAAAATTTATGAAATAATGAATAATTCGTTTGAATTTGCAAAGCATCATAGCACAGAGTCATTGGAAAGATATATAAGTTTTGATTGAGGATTTAAATATTTGGTTGAAAATTAAATTTTTTGTTCAAAATTGTTTCTTTTTTTATTCAAACAAATTTTTTTAACTGAAAATTTAAAGATTCCAGTTTTGGTTGAAAACTTATCCTTTTTGGTAAACAGTGCAACTGTTTGGTGAAAATTATTCAGTTTTGGTTGAGGATTCAAATATTTGATTAAAAATTAATTCTTTTGTTAAAAATTGTTTCCTTCTGTGTTAAGAATAATTTTTAAAACTGAACATTTAACGATTCCAGTTTTGTTTGGAATCTTATAACTTTTCACTTACTTAATAAGGTAATAATAATTAATGCAAGTTAACAAACACAATTGTTTGAAAATTTTATCATTGTTTATAATTATCTTTCCTTAGATAATTGCTTTTTGTCAACTTTTTACTTAGTGAGTTAATAATTAATGCAAATTAGGAATAACTAATAAATATTAATAATAATTGAAACAAAAAGGCTCTCAGTAGCTACGTCAAGAAAAATTTTCATTTAATATGATCCATATAGAAAATTTAAAGAATATTTCAAATATCTGTTCAATTTCAGCAAAATATACTCACAAAAAAGAAAGAGATTGTTTAAAATATGATTCGCTTCAATGTTTATTTATTATTTGTTCAAAATTGAAAAGGTAAATAAAAAATTAACATTACAGACAAAACCGCAATTTTCTAGCAATCATCTAAGTTAAGATAGTTATAAACAATGATAGATTGTTTGAACAATTATTTTTGGTAACTTGCATTAATTATTACCTCACTAAGTGAAAACCTGGCAAAAAGTTCAAAATTTCAGAAAAAAGCCGCAACTACCTGGCATTTATATTGATGAAGATAGTTATGAACAATAATAATTTGTTCAAACAATTATTTTTGCTAAATCTAATTAATTATTAAGCCACTTCAAGTAAAAAACAGACAAATGGTTAAAAATTCCAGAAAAAAACAGATTTATACAATTTAGCAAAGATAATATTATTAACAATAATAATAAATTGTTTAAAAAATTGATTTTTGTTAACTTCAATTAATTAATACTGCACTCTCATTGAAAAGTGGACAAAAAATTACAAATTAAAAAAAAACCGCAACTATCTAGCATTAATATATAAGAAGGTAGCTATAAACAATAGGAATTTGATTGAACAATTATTTTTGTTAGATTGAACTAAATATTAAGTCACTTCAAGTGAAAATAGGACAAAAAGTGAAATTTTTTTGAAAAAACCACGACTTTCTATCTCTATTTAAAGAGAAAATTGCTAAAAACAATAACAAATTCTTTAAACAATTCATGTCAACATCTAATTTTTAATCATTATTAAAAACTTTTTATATCATATCCAGGATCACAGCCTAAAATATTCTCAAAACAGGGGAAATAGGGGAAAATACGGATTTTTTAACAAATACATGAATTTTCAACCAAACAGCTGCCTTTGCAACTAAACAGACGAATTTTGAACAAAAAAGTAGAATTCTTAATGAAATAATTGAATTTTCAACCCGCAAAGATGAATATTCAAACCGAAAAGACGAATTTTTCGCCAAGAAAGATTTTTCAGTTGTGAAAGAATAAAAAATCAGCCAAATTGTCGAATTAAACCAAAGACGAATTTTTTTACAAAACACTGTTTTTTAACCCAAAAATATTAATTTTCAACAAAAATGTTCATTTTTAACCAAATAGTTGAATTTTATACCAAGTAGTTGAGTTTTCAACCGAAAAATATGAATTTTCAACAAAGGAGATAAACTTGCTACCAAAAGTACGAATTTTTTAACAAATACATGGATTTTCAACCAAGCAAAAAGACAAATTTTTAACGAAAGAGTTGAATTTTCCACTCTAAGAAAGATTTTTCAGTCATTTTTAAGTCGAAAAGAAGAATTTTCGACAAAACAGTTGAGTTTTTAACCCGAAAATATAAATTTTCAACAAAAAAGTTCATTTTCAACAACATTGTTTCATTTTCTACCAAAATAGTTGAATTTTCAACCCAAAAGGTGCATTTTCAACAAGAGAGTTGAAAAAAATTGGACTTACATCCGATAAGATGAATTTTTAACAAAAAAGTTTGTTTTCAGTCAAAAAAGCTGAATTTTTAATTAAACAGTTGCCTTTACAACCAAATAGTTCAACTTTTAAGCAAAAGAGACAAATTTTTAACAAAATACTTTAGTTTTGAACGTACAAGGCTGAATATTCAAACCAAAATATTTAAAAAGTAATATTTTATTCGTATTCTATGGCTAATTGTAAAAATAAATGTTGAGTTTCAACACAATTCACCTAATATTGACGATTCTGCATAAAATTTACAAAAACGTCTTTTTTTCTTATGGGAAATACAAAAATAAACTAGCTGTGAATTCGATCTCGAGTGTTTCCACTTTGTTTGTATTAATAATTATATGGTGCTCATTTCACGAGCACTTTTCTTCCCGTTAGCAAATGCATTTACTTCCTCATAGAGGAAGCATTAGTTATTTTTTTCAACAGGAGACAAACCAAAGTCCTCATTTTTGTCATTTAAAAATAAAAATTTACAAAAAATACAAAATTACAAAATGATACAAAATTTTTTTTAAATACTAAGACAAACCCGACAAATCAAATTTTCGGATTCGAAATGATGATTTTCCGAGCTGGAAAAGGGAACAGAAAAATACTGTCGGACCCTATCCCTTTCCCAGCTTTATGATTTCTTTACAAAAATTGGCAGAATTATTACATTTAAAAATTTATGATCAAAAAGTCTTTTCTATTCATGCGTCAACTTTGAGTTATGTCGATGAAAAAAGTTTTTCTGTTTGAAACAGATGATTCAAATATTATAAATGAGCATAACTTCCTCAATCTTCAATAATGTGTATTAATATTAGATATCAATCGATTTTCCTCGAATCAAGGAATCTTTTCCGTTCTTGCATAAATTTTAAATTATGTTTGTGAAAAAATTTTTACTATAAAAAACCGTGTTTTTAAATATTATGCATTACCATAGCCTCCTTACTCTTCAATAAAATGTATCAATGTTATAGGTCAATCGATTCATCTCCAATCAACACAACTTTTCTATTCTCGCATCAACTGTAAATTATGAGAATGAGAAAATTTGTACTATAGAAATCCATTTTAAAAATATATGAATTACCGTAACTTCCCTACTATTTAATAAAATGTATTAATTTGGCAGGTCAATCGATTCGTCTCGAACCAAGGAATCTTTTATATCCTTCCATGAACTTTGAATTATGTTGAAGAAAAAAGTTTTACTATAAAAAATCCGATTTTAAAATATTATGCATTACCAGAACTTCCTCACTCTTCAATAAAATGTGTTAATATTATAGGTCAATCGATTCGTCTTGAATCAACACAACTTTTCTATTCTAGCATCAACTTAAATTATGAAAATGAAAAAATTTTTACTATAAAAAACTATTTTACAAATATATAAATTACCATAACTTCCCTACTCTTTAACAAAATGTATTAATATTAAAAGTCAATCGATTATTCTCGAACCAAGAAATATTTTATATCCTTCCATGAACTTTGAATTATGTTGAAGAAAAAAGTTTTACTATAAAAAACCGTATTTCCAAATATTATGCATTACCATAGCTTCCTTACTCTTCAAGAAAATGTATTAATATTATAGGTCAATCGATTCGTCTCGAATCAACACATCTTTTCTGTTCTTGCATCAACTTTGAATTATATTAATGAAAAAAGTTTTACTAGAAAAAACCGATTTTCAAAATATAGAAATTACCATAACTTCTAATATCCAAGGTGAATCTCATTCGTCTCGAACCAAGGAATCTTTTATATTCTTGCATCAACTTTGAATTATGCGGAAGAAAAAAGGTTTACTATAAAGAACCATATTTCCAAATATTATGCATTACCATAGCTTCCTTACTCTTCAAAAAAATGTATTAATATTATAGATCAATCGATTCGTCTCGAATCAACACATCTTTTCTGTTCTTGCATCAACTTTGAATTATACTAATGAAAAAAGTTTTACTAGAAAAAACCGATTTTAAAAATATATAAATTACCATAACTTCCTTACTCTTTGATAAAATGTCTCAATATTGAAGGTCAATCGATTTGTCTCGAACCAAGGAATCTTTTATATCCTTCCATGAACTTTGAATTATGTTGAAGAAAAAAGTTTTACTATAAAAAATCTGATTTTAAAATATTATGCATTACCATAGCTTCCTTACTCTTCAAGAAAATGTATTAATATTATAGGTCAATGGATGCGTCTTGAATCAACACAACTTTTCTATTTTCGCATTAACTTTAAATTATGAGAAAATTTTTACTATAAAAATAGATTTTAAAAATATATAAATTACCATAACTTCCCTACTTTTTAATAGAATGTATCAATATGACAGGTCAATCTATTCGTCTCGAACCAAGGAATCTTTTATATTCTTGCATCAACTTTGAATTATGTTGAAGAAAAAAGTTTTACTATAAAAAATCTGATTTTAAAATATTATGCATTACCATAGCTTTCTTACTCTTAAATAAAATGTTTTAATATTATAGCTCAATCGATTCGTCTTGAATGAACACATCTTTTCTTTTCTTGCATCAACTTTGAATGATGCTAATGAAAAAAGTTTTACTATAAAAACCCCGATTTTAAAAATATTATTAAGTGCCAAAAAAAATGCAATCAATATTTTTCAAAATCCTTCGGTCATTTTCAAGATATTAGTGGTGAAAAATAGGCCCTCCAAATTTCGTCAATTTATCTGCAACCGTTTTCAAGTTGTCGTGTTCAGAAAAAAGTGTGACATCCACACACACGCACATACACACACACGCGCACACACACACACACCGAACATTGTTCAGAACATTGTATTAGACATTTTGAAATTGAGAAAGGTTTAATTAAATGAATTTAAAATTTTTGGAAAATGTTATCATTACAAAGCTTCCTCTATGAGGAAGCAAAATGGATTCATTTCTTGTGGATTCAAACAAATTTCCGGGCAATAGGCATGAAAGTTCGAGAAAAAAAAATTTCCAATGCATTTTTGGACCATCCTAATCTGCAGTCAGGCTACCATGTGGCTGGGAACTGATGATTCGGACATGAAGTCTGAAGATATGGCTGTCCGGTGGATGTGGAACTGGAAGTAGTGGAACTGTGGATGCAACGGTATGAGCTACCGGTAGATTGTGGATTGTGGGGCATGGAGGAGAGCTCGCTGACTCAGCTCGGGATCCCCCGCAGACTCGGCCAATGAGCGCTGCTCCTGCATGCTGCGCGGCGTGATATCTCAATATTACGACAGCGTGAGGAGCGCGTCGGCTGGCTCGCACCTTCTGGCGTGGTGTCGCGGACCTCTGACGACGCGAGTCGTCGACGAGCCACGGACCACCCAAAACCCATCGAAGTGGGGGCACCCCTGACCCCGGTATAGTTTTGCGGTGAAGGGAGGTCGCGTTTATAATGCACCGACAAACCGCCCCGACGACGCATTCGCTCGTTCGCTTCGCCTAAAGCAGACTCGCCGGGGAGCCTTGATTAGAAGAAGCAAAGAGGCCAGGAAAAGGATACAAATTCACAGAACAAAGAATTTTACTTTACTAAACCGTGCGGAGTAATTTGAGCTTGGACGTGGATTACTACAGAGAAGTTGTTACAACCCCTCAACTTGTGGTCGCGATCCCAAAGTTCCTAGACACCGCGATTTCCTCGCTCTTCTTCTTTTCCGGACCCGGCAGGCAGTGAATCTTCCACGAGATCAAGAAAAAATTTTCAGACTTGCAAACTTGGTTCCAAATTTCAAAAAATAAGCAGTGATCAGTCGTGACGAAAAAACTCGTTTGTTTCGTTTGAGAAGAAGTCTTCTGAAGAGAGCATGATGGCAGTTGCAGCGGCACAGAAAAACAGAGAGATGTTCGCTATCAAGAAATCTTATAGTATTGAGGTGAGTTTTACTTGGTTTCCTTCCGAAATGTGTGTTTGATTAGTGTTATTTTTTCTCCAATTTTTGTTTCAACTTTTTAGCTACCCGGAAAAAAAGTTGTCAAAACTTCACTTGACTAAGACTTTAGGATAGGTCACAAATTTCTAAAGTTCTTATAACTTTTATTACAGCATTGAAGACAATCCTCGAGAGTCATGGAATAATTCATGGACTCTTCATTATTTCGAGGATTGTCTTTAACCTTGTAATAAACGTTATGCGAAATTTTTTCCGTTTATTTTGGAAAAAGTATCTTCAAGTGTCCCTCAGAGTCCATCCTTGTATTTATCCACAAATATCTGAATATTAAAAATATTCTACTACATGTTTACAGTTTTGCAACATTGAAAATCATTTGTGTCATTCTTAAGGATGAACACTAGCTATCTCAAGTTCAGAAATGAGCATTAATAAAAATTATTTTTTAAATCGGGGAAAACATTCCCATGGTTGATTGTAACTAATTTTGGAAGATAAGTAAATATAAACTTCAGAAAAAATCACTTCAAGTTGAAATTATTTATTTAACTTATTCAGAGCATTACGTTTTTGCCTTCTCTTTAGATAAAAGTTACAATTCTTATTTTATCTTTATGTTGTATTCATTTTATTCATTGAAAGATTCTTCACAAATCTCTTTGGTACATTTCTATGTAAAAACAATTTATTTATAAACAAAATTGTTTATAAAATCAAAACAAGGAATAAAATGAGCCCAACAATATTAGGATCAAATAAGAATTGCAACTTAATTCGATTATCAAACTAAATTGGCGAAAAAATTTTTATTTCTGTTTTAAGGTCTATCTATAAAATAAAAGCAATTTTTACAATAATTTTGATTTCCGATTACATATTCATTACGGGAATAGGTCAAACTTGTTACGTATGTAAACACTTTTTAAAATTGATAAATACTTTTTAATATATTGTTCTTATAATATATAATTTTTCAAAATTAATTTTTTTTTAAATTGAAAAGATTTTTATAGAAAGATTCTTTACAAATCTCTTTGGTACGTTCCTATTTTTGAAATATTTATTTAGGAACAATATTGTTTATAAAATCAACAATTGTATAATCCCTGAATCAAATTTTTTAAATAAAAATGTACCAAAGAGATTTGGAGAGAATCCTTCAAGAAATAAAGTGTCCCTACAACATTAGGATTAAATAAGAATGACAACTTTTACCTAAAGAGAAAGAAAAATTCTAAACAACGATTGTTAAATAAACAATTTTAACATGAAATATTTTCTTCTAAACTTAGTTGAAATTAACAATAGAAATATTTTCCTCGATTTTATAAATAATTCTTATTTTATTTTATTAATGCATATTTTTAAAATTGAGATAAATCCATTTTTGAGAAAACTGAGATAATGATTATTCCTGTATGTTTAGAATATTATCAATCTGATTATCAAAAAATTTAATTTCTGTTTTAAGGTCTATCTATAAAATAAAATTAATTTTTACAATAATTTTGATTTCCGATTACATATTCATTACAGGAATAGGTCAAACTTGTTACGTATGTGAACATTTTTTAAAATTCATGAATACTTTTAATATTTCTTTTGCGATATATAATTTTATAAAATTTTATTTGTAAAATTAAAAACAATTTTTTGCATTCAGTTCTGAACAGTTCGACAGATTATAATAGCCGATTTCATTTTCCTATTTATCAGTGGTACTACTCAGATATTGTTAGACAGAAGCAAACATTCCTTATATCAAAGCAATGTATAAAAATTAGAAATATAGAATTTTTTTCCCGTGAATTTGAAATTGTCTTGCATGATTTACGTAAATCGCAACCGGTAATTAGTTGCCTTCATCGTGCAACTCGTTTACCGCTATTTTTTCCTACAAAGACAGTTTTTCCGTTGTTCTGCCAAGTTCTGCAATTTTTCTCTTTTTTCCTCATTCTACGTTTTCATATATGAATTATTTCATAAGATTGAAAAAATTACATCATAAAGTAATTAAAAAAATTTCGAGACTGTCACGTTTCTCGCTAACAGTGGAAGAGTGAAATTCTCGGATGTAAACAGTGATTACCTCGCATGAAAGTAAAACACACGTTCGATTATTGCACTTGTTGCGCAAGATTCGTGACCTTCTTAAGAATTTAATCAGCCTAGTTATCCACTTATTATTTTCGGTTCCCATTCTCAAAAATTCACGTATTTTTCATATGGAAAAAAATTCTCTTAGGAAAGAGGTCAATCAGAATTTGTTCATTTAATTTGTTTATTAAAGTTTAGTCCAGATGTTTCGAGTGACTTTTATTTTAAATTTTATTTTCTAACGATTGAAAGCGGAATGAATTTGTAAATTCTGTCGATTATTCTCGAAACTATCAAGTCAGAAAAGAGTTGTCGGAGATTTTAACGGCGCAAGAGAATGTTCTATCGTTACATGTTCGTCGCGTGACTTTGTTGCTTTTTATTTGAGACGTTCCGGCATTACTTTCTCCACATATTATGAATCCTATCAGAAGTCGTGTAATGTAGTCAAATATGCATTTTTTATTTGCGATTGCACGTTTCGAAGCCGCGTAACTCATACTCACGTGTATATCTTTATAATGAATGACACAGTCATCATGAAAATGTAAATCGAATAACAATAAAAAATAAATTCACCGTGTAAAATGGGTTAATTAGAAGCAATTTTTACGAGCAATAAATTGGAATTGTTTATTCAGGAGAATAAACAAAAAAATGCTTGGTGCGGACTAAAATAAAGTTTGTTTCAACAAACCTTTTGTTGAACAAAGACAAAGTTTATTTATTTAACCAGAACCGAGATTTTATTTGTCAAACAAAATTTTAGTTATGTGAACAAAAGGTTAAAGAAACAAAAGCTGGAATAACAAAAAAAATCAGGGCAGGGCTTAAAACTCTTTCTGTGACAAATTAAATCCAAATGAACAAAAGGAGATAAATGTTTACTTTGATGATTTTTCCGAATTTTTCAGTAATTGGTTTAAAACCTTTTTGAAAATCTTCTTTTTAGTGCAAAAGTGAAATATAATTCGAGGTAGACGAAAAAAGTGTTATAATTCCCCCAAAAACCCCCAAGAGAATCGAAAAAAATTAAATATAGGTCAATTCGGAATAATAGTTATCAACTTGCTGAAAAAAGCAATTATGGGTAATTTTTCGAGCTGGGAAAGGGGTGAGGTGTGATAGAACTTTTTTCCAATCCTTTGCATGCTAGAGATATTACCATTTAAAATTTAAAAAAAATTATAAAAATTTATAATTTGTTACTGAAACAAAATCGATATTGAACATATTATAATTTTAATGTTAATTATTGCAATTTTTAATGTTCACTATTCTAATATTTCAAATCAATCAAAAATTAATGATATTTATTAAAATAAATTGAATCTATCAACATTTAACATTAATGAAATCTTGTATCATTTCACGTTTTTTTAATATAATAAGTTTCTTCTTATATTGTCTTTTTCTGAAATTCTATTTGAAACAAAACAAAAAAAAACATTTTAATTTCAGAAATAATTTGTTTGTTTCAGAAAAATACAGATGTTTTTGTACAAAATACATTCAATTTTGTATAAAGTAATTTCAATTCGGTGAGAAATCCGAATCGTTAAAAATATCAGTTATTGAATTTTTTTAATTATTTCTTTATTTTTTAACAAAATACAAATGTTTTCTGTTTCCTCAGGATGATGTTTACTATGGAAAATTTTAATTTGCAACATTCTAATATTTTAAATGAATCAAAAATGAGGGAAATGCATTAAAATAATTTAAATATAATAATACTTAACAAATGAAATTTTTGATTGAATCACATTTCTTCCTATATAATAGGTACATTTCTTCTTATATTATTTTATTCTGGAATTTTATTTGAAAAAAAATTTAATTAAAAAAAAATAATTTAAAATTTTTTTTTTGTATTTTTTGCAAAATATAAATGTTTTGAACAAAATTCATAAAAGTTAGTTTAAAGTTGCTTTATTCAGTGAAAATCCTGAAACGATGAAAAAAATCAGTTATTGAAAATATTTTTGTGGATTATTTTTCTATTTTTTAACAAAAATGCCATTTTTTGCTCTCTCCCGACTGATATTTCACGTTTGGTCTCGAAAGAAGGTAAAATTTTTTATTATATCTTTGATCGAATCATATTTCTTTGAATATAATACATTTCTTATATTGTTTCGTTCTGAAATTTAATTTACAAAAAAAATCTAATAAAGCTTTTAATTTTCGTATTTTTTCAGAGAAGTACAAATTTGTATGTAAAAAATTTATAAAATTGAGTATAAAGTGATTATAATTCCGTGCAAAAACAGAAACGTTTAAAAAAATCAGTCATTGAACAACATTTTTTGATTACTTTTTTTTAACATTTTATAAATTTAATAATATTAATAGCAATTTTTAGTTTCTACTATTCTAATATTTCATATTAATCAACTGTTAAATAATAACATTAATCCATATTGTTTCGTTCTCAAATTCTATTCACAAAAACTGTAATAAAAACAATTTTTTGATTATTTGTATGCCTTTTCAGAAAAAAACAATGTTTTCGTAAAAAAATATTGAAGTGAGTAGGAAGTAATTATAATTCCGTGGAATAACCGAAACGTTGAAAAAATCAGTTATTACACACAAAAATTTTTATTTTTTTATTTAGCATATTATTATTTTAATGTAAACAATGATAGTTTTCAATTTCTACTATTCCAATATTTTAAATTAATCGACAATTAGTGAAATTCATCAAAATAATACAAATCTATTAACATTTAATGTTAATACAATTTTTGATCGATTCAAATTTCTTTCAATATATATTTCTTTTGATTTTGTTTCTTCCTGGATTTTAAAAAGTTATTAAAAAAAGTCTTCTTACTTTTGTGTATTTTAGAAATATACAAATGTTTTTGTAAAAAAAAATGATAAAAGTTAGTATACAGTAATTATAGTTCCAAGGAAAAACCGAAACGTTGCAAAAAATCAGTTATGGACAAAGAATTTTTTGATTATTTTGGTATTTTTTTGATAAAAATTTAAACTTTTTTGGTCTTTTAGACTGATATTTTACTTTTGAATCAGAAAGAATCTTTTGCAAAAGTTTTCCAAACACTTAATCAAAAATTCGGAAAATTCATCAAAGTAAATAATTACAAAAAAAAAAAAAAATAACTTTGAATAAATTCTTAAAAATTTTTTTTAAATTTATGAAGTATAATACTTAGTAAAGATATATAATATGACGCGTAGGCAATAAATATATGGCCTGACATTACTTTAGGTGATTCAGGGAAATAGTATTCTGTCCTTGTAAGACTGTTGTGAGGTCAGTAAATGGGTTTTAGAAAAGCAGCTGACTACCTATATATTCTGCTCTATTTTATTTTTTTTCATCAATTCAAAACAATAAGCTCTTTTCAATTTTTTTGTCTTTTAAAGGACGTTATAATTTAATAAAAACAAGTTCGCAGAATCTACGAATAGTCTAGAAACTTTCAAAAAGTTATCTATCTATGACTAAAAATTGTTTATAAATTTTGTTATTATTTTCAATTATTATGGTAAAAATTAAATATGATATATTTTTTTAATCGGTCACTGTTTGTTATTGCATTTGTAATAGACCTCTTCTACTTGCTCGCTCCAATGCACTCATGTCTGACTCGTGCAGTTTTTTCTACTGATCCGGCAGTTTCTTGCTGGATTTCTTTGAATTTTATTGAATTGGCTTTCGCACGATCGTTTCGATTCCGAAGGTCTCTCAATTATAATCTATTTCAGGAGAAACAAATTAACGATTTTTCTACTTAAACAAGGATCGATTTCCATATTCAATACATTTTTTTTCATCCCGGTAGTAATTTTGCGCATGGCTCACGTAATGTAATTTGTTGCTCGACCCTGTTACTTTTACACCTGAGTAATCACTAACCTTGCACGAGTTTTCTAGCAGATGCTGCAAATTCTTAACCGACTGCTGATCTATCACAATTTTTGCTTCAAGTTTCGAATTTTCTATATTTTCATCAAAATTGTTTCATGATTTTTGGACTTGAAATATTTCGGTTTTTTTTTTAATTGGAGAATATTTTCACAACAGTTTCGGAAAAACTGTAATAACTTGTTTCCTACCGTTTCATAAAGATTTGATTTGATCAATTAGAATGTAAAATCGTGTCTTGATTTCTTTTTTTGTGGACTTCCTCTAGTTCATTTCTTAAATAGTGCATTTTTGAAATGACATTCTTTTTATTGAAACTGCTTAAAAGAATAAATAACTCTAGGAGACAAAGAAAATGATTGAATGGAAAAAGTAAGAAAATTCTGGAAAAAAATTCAGATAAAAAAGTTTTTTCTTTGGGGGCATATAGTACTTTTTGATATATAATCGAAATTAGGGTTCCAGCGCCCTTTTTAAAAATAAAAATATTTCCTTAAGTATTGATACATTTATTCTTTTAATAATAGGTTGGGACAAGGCTATATTTTATTATCGATCATGATAAAAAATTTACAAATGAATCTATCAGTCTATAATAATTTAAAAAAATGATAGAAGGCACGGAAAAGCATATCTGCCCAGTAATGAAATGATTTTATTTGAGAAAAGAAACGATTAGATAACTTCTAATTTTTTTAACACGTGGCTGGAACCCTGATTCTGATTATGAGACCGAGACTACTTTATTTATTAACATATTTTTGCTAATTATAAATTCTAATTTCTAAAGTGTTTTTATTATTTAATACGTTGAACTTGATATAAAAAGATTGTAAAATTAAGAAACACAATATAATTTGAGAACAGATTTTAGAGTTAATACATAATTTTATAATTATATTTTATAATCAGAATTATGGGTTTGGCGCAATTCCTGCGCCAAAATGACAGGTGAAAACATTCATTATTTTAAAAATAAGTTGGGAAAAGGTAAATTTTATTATTTATTATTTGGATAATTTGTAAGACGATAACATTAAAGTAAAAATATTTTATCAACATATTTACAATTTATTCACAAAGTTAGTTTCGTCACAGTATCAGCAGATGTTAAAGGTTCTCGATTAATTTCCTGTTCTGATTCCCTGTGTTGATCTTAAAAAATACGACTTTTTCAACAAAATAGTTGATTTTACAACCAAATTTTTTTAATTTTCACGCCAAAAAGATGAATTTAAAAAAAAACTGTTAAATTTTGAACCTTGAAATATGAATTTTCAACAAAACATATCATTTTCTTACCAAACTTACCATTTCTTTTACCAAAAATAATGAATTTTTAAGAAAATTGTGGATTTTTCAACAAAATAATCAAATTTTCATTTGATTTATAAAATTTTTAACCATGAGAGATGATTTCTGAACAAAAAATGTAATAGTTTATATTTCAACCAAAAAATATTTTTATTTTGAATTGAAAATAGTTGAATTTATCAAGAAAAGGCAAAATTTCAACACAATAATTGATTTTTTAAGCAAACAAGTTTTTTCAGTTTAGAAGGAAAAAAATTATTAAATTTTTGAATTTTCAAGCCAAAAGGACGAATTTTTAACAAAATATTTGACATGTCAATAAATTTTTTAACAAAATTGTTAAATTTTCAACAAAATAATTAAAGATTCAACCAACTAATTAAATTTTTAACCAAATAATATAATTCTTAACCAAAAATGGCGAATTCTTTACGAAAAATATAATCCTAGTCTTTCCATTAAAAAGAATGAAATTTTAACCAAAAATAGTTGCTTTTTCTCACATTTAAATCATCCATGTGGAAAAAATTGATGAGAATAAGGAATGAAAATCTATCTACTGATAAAAATACATTTGGTTAAAGTCAAACATCAACATTTTTTAGTTCTGGTCATCTAATTTTCGGTCTTTGAACTTCTCGAATATTTTTGAAATTTAGTTGAAAGATTATCATTTCTTATAAAAGATTGTTTCTTCTTTTCTGCATTTGAAAATAAATGTTTATTCTTTGCCTTTTCTTGTGAAAAAATCAGCTCTATTTGCACCACCATCCATGCATTGAGAAAAATCTGTGAATCGATGTACTCAAAATCGCTTATGATTTCATTGAAATGCCTCGATAACTTTGGAAATATTTTTTAATCCATTAATTCCCTCAATTTCTCTAGAAATCTCTTGAAATTTTTGAAATAATTTGATGTCCTATAAAATCCGTTGATTTTTTCTTTAAATTCCTTCCACTCCTTTTGAATCGTTGAAATCTTCAGAAATCCCTTGAAATAAAATTTAATTTATTCCCTAAAGTGCTCTAGAGATTCGTTCAAATCCCTCAAAATCCATTGATAAAAAAGACCCATCAAAATAAGTCGAAACCATTTCAAATTCCTTGAATATAAATTAAATTCAACTGATTGATTAAGGTTTGCTAAAAACACTTTCAAATCTCTTGAAATCCTTGGAGATTCAATAAAATCCTTTAAATCTTGTGAAAATCCTATGAAATCTTTTGAATGTTGCTTATTTTAATAGGTCATTTTTGGTTATTTTCTTTGGAACTCTTATAATTTTCATAATATATTCCAAATTATCACTGTTTATATGACAAAATGTTTCTGAATAACAGTTTTGCATTATTGTTCCACGAATGAATACACAATGTTCTTCTTACCAGAAGAGTATCATGTCAATAAAATCAAAACGTTTTATAAAATATAAAATAAATACAAATCCCTTAGAATTTCATTTATTTTCAAAAGTTAACTAGGAATCTCTTACAATCGAGCTCAAATCTTTCAAATCTTTTAGAATCGCGTAAAATCATTTGAAAATCCATAAAAGTCCTTCGTTTCAATGAAAGAGGATTTTTTCAGCGTGCATGTGAACACCAAGTGATCTCTTGCACCTAGAAGGCGCAGAATTGATGAAAAAAATTAATTAATGCTTCTCGTTAATTATTGTCATCGAAGACTCAGCTGCACTGTCATGTTTGCAAATCTAAAGTGCATATCTATCTATCGGATTGAGAAATCGATCGGCCTTGTAGCGAGCATGATAATTATGAATATGTTATAAATATGAGAGCGCAAGTGATTGTAAAGTGGAAATGTGCTCGCGTGCATGCTTCTTGTTCCCTTGAAGAATTGCAATTTCAATCTTGAGTCTTGAGCTCAGGCTCCGACCGTTATCTCTTTGGAGGCTCGCCTCCGTCTTTGGTTCCGAACATGCGTTACCTTCCGAACAAGCGTTTTCCGCGCAAATCCGTGCGGCGCAATGCGCGGATCCGCTATGCTAATTCCGCTAGGTTAATTACTGTATTTAAAAGTGATTTACCCGAACCCTCCAACTGCATTCATTTAATTTATGAAAATAATCGTGTCAATGCAATATCGTAACGAGGTATAATACATTAATACATTCAGCCGTTGCACAACCAACTGCGGATTAATATCCTTCTTTTTTTCTTTCATCGCCTGCACCTTCATGTCGGTTACGGATATCGCAGAATTATCATGTGAGAGTCAATTTATCACTTGTGTTTGTCCTGTCTCATTAAAAGGTAATCATTCTTCATACCTTCCCTTACGAGAAAATATTGTAGGAAAATCAGTATCCAGGGTGTCTAGTAGGGTGACCACAAAAACACTTTTGGTTTTCTGAAGAGTGAATGGAATATAATGGTAGTTCATGGGATTGTAGAAACAATATATTTTCAAACAATATTTATAGGTGGCTCATCGTCTTTAAATTTTGTCATTGCAAAAGCTTACAATTTCTGTAAGTGAAGAGTAAAAGTACACTGAGAAAAATGGATTATACGAACTGGATAATAGAATGAAAGAATAATACACCGTATAGAAAAGTATATTAGCACGTATGATATATAATATGTTTCTAATATATGAAGATGTTACCAAAAATAATCTCTAGATGTTAAATTCTTATAATCTTTAGGCATTAATTTGTAACATCTCAGATTTTAAAATATCCAGGCGTCTCTGTAGTCTCAGATGGTACGTCGCATCGTGGCGCGTGTCATATGCATCCGTTCGCATTAAAACAAGTAAGAATTAAGTTATAAAATGATTATTAGTGCTAAATCATACGTGATTTAGATTTAGAAAATGGGTACATTTATATTTCTTTTCATTACACATTACTGCCACTTGTACAAGTGCAGAAACTTAGCCTCCTTTACTTTCGTTTTTGTAGTCTCATGATAGCCACTTTCCTGCTTATTGTGTGTTTAAAAAATTAAAATTTGTTTTCAGTCCTACTTCCGAGCTCGTCCATCAAAATTTGGTATAGGTTTATAAATACGTTTGCAAAAATTATTATATATATTTGAGGTTATCTAATGGACCAGGATTCTAATATGGATATTAGATTTTGAAATCTTGGATTATAGATTTTATTATCACAGATTATAAAGTTTAATAATCCAAGATATTATCCTGTAATATCTATTTCTTAATATCTATAGATTGTAGTTCTAATAATCTGGACCGCTGTCCCATAGTTAATAGTCCAAAATTATATCCGGTAACATATTTTTTATTACCGGGTATAATCCAATTTTCTCAGTGTAGAAGCACAACCACAGCTCTTTTGATTATAGTAACTCCATATCCGGATTAGGTATTTAGAAATATCTGGTTGAAGTTTTATACACTTACCGTTGTTAAAATTTCAAGTAATTGTTAATGAAAAATTAGCCACAAAAGTAACTGAACTTTCAACTATGCAGTTGAAATTCCAACTACATGTAATTGAAATTTCAGTAATAGGAACAAAATTTATATGGTAGAGTTACTGAATTTCAGAGCAAGTATCATTTTTCGGAAAATTGAACAGGTTTTATTACCCACAAAGATTCCCGAAAAATATTGTGCTTTAAAATTCACTAACTGTACCAAAAGAATTCTTATCAGGAATGAATGAAGATAGTGAATTTATAGCAAACATTCAATTTATAATATTTTCTTTTTAATCAATAATTGTAATATTTAATGCATCTCCCAGGTTCCAAGATGATCCTACAATAGTTTATAATTTAAATTACACAATTTCATTGATTTTGATCCCGGAAACAAATTTCTCATTTCCCGTTTTCTAACATGAGAAAATTCTATCCGGATGAAGTATGGAACACTGAAAACTATCGGTACTAATGAGAAAGTTTGATTTCATATCCTAAAATAGTGAAATAGTACAATTCCAATTGAAAGATATAATGGAATCAAGCAACCGAATTTGTTTATTTATCAATAGGTTTTACTCGATTATTTTGTTTAAAAAGCTAAAGACAACAGCTGTATGCTTTTTCAGATAGAGACTTTTTAAAATCTGAATTTGGATAAAAACGATGCAAAGAATTGAAAACAATTATCCAAAGTCGGATAATCTTTATCGAGAGGCGGGGAAAATTGGCGAATTCTGCTGATATCTTTAAATTACCTTAAAATGAAAACAGAATAAATTTATTCCATTCTCTGAATTTCTCTAGGAATCTCTTTAAAATAACGGTAGTGCATCGTATTGTAGAAGGAAAATTAGAAAAATATGATTATTAAACAATATTTAAAGGTGTCTCATAATTTTTAAATTAAATTAAAATTTAAAATTCTATAAAATAAACCTAAAATTTAAACATCTTTAAAATCCTTTATTCACTCAAATTTTCATTAAAATCTGTGAAAATCCTTTGAAATCTCTTAAAATCTCTCGCTACCTCTGGAAATATTTTGAAATCCTTTAAAATCTTTGAAATCTGTTAACATCCTTAGAAATCCCTTAAAATCTTTTAACCACTTTTGAATTCCTTTGCAATCTGTGAAATCTGTAGAAATAATTTTGAATCCTTTTCAATCCATCTAGACCATAAGGAAAATTATTATATTTATTATAAAAAAAAATTATTATAAATTGTATAAACTGCTTTAAAATGCGTTGTCGGTAATTGTCAAATATATATTATAGTTCTCATTGTCATTGTTATGAACATATTTCATAAACTAAAATACATTTTATTGTATTTTTGCAGAAAAATTAATTTTGTTTACTACTTTATATGAAAATATCTTAAAGAACAATTGTGCATCCTTTTTACGTATTTTAACGCAGACTAGTGGGAAAAAAATAAAGATTGTCCGCAAAAACACCAAAATTTGCCGTTTGCTTGCCGAGTTTATTTATAATGATGTAGATAATTATCTGTCAACAAATATGTATAGTTAACAATTTTCATTCAGACATTCTGACGTAAATTGGAAAAGAAAAACACATTTCCTTGAACAAAAATACTTTTGTTCATGCATTTTTTTTTAGCAATAACAGATGTTTATAAAGAACGATGATTTGTAATTGAAGGGCGTATTTGGTTGATTGACCAAAAAAATCTTGTTGGGTCAATCAAGTATTTTATTGAATCAACCAAAATTTGTTTGATTATGCCGTGACACTTTTCAATTGACCATCTTCGATAAAGATTCTGCCTGAATTTTCCTTTTTTTATTTGTTTATGAAAGTGGTGTTTATCCTATTTTGACAAATATCTTGAAATGTTTTTAGCTTCTATGATTGTTTGAATCAATAATTTTACATATATTATCAATTTTTACAATTATTTATTGCACTAGAGATAAATTATACCAGATTTTGTTGGAAACTTTGATAAAAACAATCAGTTGTAAATTTATTCATTTAATTTGTTTATGGTAATTAGGTTGATTATTATGCAAATTATTTGTGTTCTACGAGTGCTGCTGCATGGATTTAAGATATTTGCTATAATTTTTTTTTCTGATCTTTCTTGTCAATTAATTTATTAACTCGCCTCGATCTTTTGTTTAACATAGGGCCCCTTTTCTCCTGATATGATAAATAAATAATATTCAAAAAAAGAAAAAAGGTTCAAGATCAATTGTTTTTATATGATGCGCCTTTTGTGAAAAATGAGGGGAACCATTGCGAGTAAGTCCTACTGATCAAACAGCTTTTAAATAAATAATCAAGTTCATGCCTTTTATCATTCTAAACAAATGAAATTATTCGTAGTTTAGAGCTTATATAATTTTCATCATATATTCCAAATTATCACTTTAAATTCAAAAATGTTTATGAACAACAATTTTGCATTATTGTTCCACGAATGAATACACAATGTTCTTCCTACCACAAGAATACCATCTAAATAAAATCAAAACGTTTTATAAAGTATAAAATAATTTATAAATGGCTGATACAATTCACGTGATGACAATGTTATCTTAAAAATAAATACTCTAACTTTAATTTAGCGTGTAATACTTTCCCCACTTGTTCCACAATTATCAATACCAGGACTTCAAAAATGTTTCTATCCACCTCGTACAGGTTTTTCCTAATGAACGAGTCAAACTAAAAATAAAATATCTTGAAGCTAGTGATCTAAGAATAGAAGAACGATGTGGCATTAACTGTTCCTAGTAAAAAAGGAGTCACGCTCATCTTGTGCGTGAAAATTCCTTACTAGTGATGATGATGAGTACTCGTTGGTATCTTCAGAAAAGCATGAGTCCTCCGACTTTTAAGGACTTTTGTTGACCCAAGTCCTGTGAGAGTTAAATCGTTTATCCATTAAACCATCACGGGGATAACCACCTCGTGATGTAAGACTTGACATAGTCATCGTTCATTTATCCAGGCGGTATAGAGTACTTGGCCCACTTTGCATCACGCGATAAGTTATTGCTAAACGCACTCTAATCCGTGCCAACTACTTTACTCGATTCGCATACAGGACTATTGGAATCCAGAAGTTCAGTTATCAAATAATTACGCAGAAAAAACTAGTGTTTCACACAACCACAGCTCTTTTGATTATTGTAACTCTATATCCGGATTAGGTATTTAGAAATATCTGGTTGAAGTGTTATACACTTACCGTTGTTAAAATTTCAACTAATTGTTACTGAAAAATTAGTCACACAAGTAACTGAACTTTCAACTATGCAGTTGAAATTTCAACTACATGTAAATGAAATTTCAGTAACAGGAACAAAATTTATATGGTAGAGTTACTGAATTTTAGAGCAAGTATTATTTTTCGGGAAATTGAATAGGTTTTATTACCCACAAAGATTCCTGAAAAATATTGTGCTTTGAAATTCACTAACTGTACCAAAAGAATTCTTATTAGGAATGAATGAGGATAGTGAATTTGTAGCAAACATTCAGTTTATAATATTGTGTTTTTAATCAATAATTGTAATATTTAATGCATCTCCTAGGTTCCAAGATGATTCCACAATAGTTTATAATTTAAATTACACAATTTCATTGGTTTTGATCCCGGAAACAAATTTCTCTTTTTCCGTTTTCTAACAGAAAAAACTAGTGTTTCACTTTTGTTTCAGTTCTTTCTTTGACAAGTTCATTTTGAACCCCATCTAAGTTCGCTGTAAAAATGAGCATCTACGCAGGAAAAAAATAAATTTTGATTTTGAATAAAGAAACAGCGTCGAAATGTACTCAAACAAGATTGAAACATGATTGGATCATATTGAGCAATACGAATATTGAAAGCTAATCAATTGTTCTTTAGTTTCCACACTGATCAAGAGAGCGAACATAACTGAAGTTCAAAATCAGTTTGAAAGAAAATTACCTCAAACAAAATTGAATCCTTAGATTTTTCTGTGTAGTGGTCCCCAAAATATTGTTTATTTAACTATTTATGATGAAAATTTTAAGTAAAGAGTTGAAAATAAATTGTTCAAAGAATGAAATTTTTCGCTGAAAATCCAACTGTTTTGTAGAAAATTCTGATTTTTTTCTCGTAAATTAAAATGTTGGTCGTAATTGGAACTACATTGATAAAAAAACGTTTTTTTTTAGTTAAAGATTCATCATTTCAGATAAAAATTCATTTTTTGTTGTTGGAAATTTAACTGTTTCATTGTAAATTTGTTTTTTTTTTGTCCAAAATTAATTTTTAACTGAAAATTTAACTTCATTTTTGTGTAAAATTGATGTTATTCAGTTGAAAACTCTACTCTTCGGTTAAAAATTCATGTATTTTGTTCAAAATGCATCTTTTTGGTAGAAAATTAATCCTCTTGGTTAAAAATTTAACTATATTGGTGAAAACTGATGTATTTTGTTGAAAATTTATGGTATGTATTTTGTTAAAAATTTTATTTTTTGGTAGAAAATCAATTATTTGGTCAAAAATGCAACTGTTTGGTTAAAAATTAATTTGTTTCTTTTGAGGTTTCAAGTATTTTGTTTAAAGTTTGCTTTTTTTCGGGTGAATTCAACTATTTTTTATTCAAAATTAAAATCTTTTTTGGTTAAAATATCGACTATTGAATTTTTTTGTTTAAAATTCATCCTTTCAGGTTGAAAATTCAGCTCCTTAGTTGAAAGTTGAACTACTTTCTTTAAAATCAATTTTTTTGTTTGAGGATTCATAATTTTAGCCGAAAATTCAACAATTTGATAGAAAAATCAGCTGTTTCGTTAATAATTTGTTTTTTCCTATTGAAAATTAATTTATTTCAATCACAATCTAACAATAACATTTTTGGTTTGAAAATGATCTTTTTCACTTTAAATATAAACTATTTGGTTTAAAATGTATGTAAGTCATTAAAAATTTGTCTATTTTGGTACAAAATCAATCCCCTTTGTTAAAAATGAAACTAATTGGTGAAGATTCAATGTATTTAGTTTAAATTTGATCTTTTTTCAGTAGAAAATTAATGTTCTTGTTTGAAAATTCATTCGTTTGATTTAAAAATTCATTTTTTTTTGTAAGAATGTTATCTTTTTTGGTTGAAAAATGCAACTATTTGATTCAAAAGATATTTATATTGTTGACAATTCATCTTTTTGATTAGATTCTTTTTTTTTTGTGGAAAATCGTCTTTCTGAATAGAAAATTTGTCTTTTTTGGTAAAAATTTAGGCTGCTAGTCGTCCCGAAAAATTGGGGAGAATATCTAGTCATCCCGCATTTCGGGACAACGAGCCACTTCGAAAAATGTAATCTTTTTTAGTTAGAAATGCAACTGTTTGGTTGAAAATGTTTGGGTTGAAGATTCAACTATTTTGTTGAAATTTCGTCTTCTTTAGTTCAATTTAACAGTTTTTGATTAAAAATGAAAATATTTTTTTGGTCGAAATATTAAATATTACATTTTTTATTGAGGATTAATATTTTTTGGTTGAAAATTCAACTACTTGGTTGAAAGTTGCACTACTTTGTTAATTCATAGGAAACAGTGATAACTCAAATTTTCAACCAAATCAATTTCGAATAAAAAACAGTTTAATTCAATAAAAAAAAAAGAATTTTCAACAAAATAGTTATATCTCCAACCGAAGAAGATTAATTCTCAACCAAAAAGTTACATTTCTAGCACACAAAAAAAACGTAAAATTAGTAGTAAAATAGATAAAGTTTCAAACCAGAGAAACGGATTTGAAAAAAATAGTTTAATTTTGAACCAAGTAAGATTTTAGTTGAATTTTCATCACCAAAATATGAATTTTGGACTGCAACACTTAATTTCTCGAATGTCCTAATTATTCCCTGACCTTTAATATTGATAGACAAAAATCTTAATCTTGTAACATTTCTAACACAGAATCTTTTATAAATGAAATTAATCATTATGAAATAAAAATAATTTTTTTTTTAATTTATAATCAGTAATAGTCATTTAAAATGCCTCTTATAGAAATTGCCAAAATTGTTTTCAAAATCCCTGAATTTTTCATGACTCCCTGACCAATAAAATTCCCTGACTTTTTCCTGATTCCCAGGTTTCCCTGATCTATCGCAACCGTTTTTGAGCCCAGAAAACTAAAAAAAGCTTGACGGGTTCCTGAGATATGAATAAAATAGTCCAAGCGCCGAGAATGTCTCAGATTTTTTTTCCGGAACTTTAAATTATGCTATAACTTCGAAAGTCTATGGCAAAAATCTGAAATTTGCAGAATATAATGTTTAAAATCTCACATTTATTTTAAGCCAATAAAACTCAGAAAATGTTTAAGGGATCCTAAAATATCACTAAAAATGTCCAAGCGTTTCTGCGTCGGGAACTAAAACTCGATGCAGACACGCTTGGACATTTTTAGTCATATCTCGGGAACCCGTGAACATTTTTCAAGTTACCTGGGCTTAAATTAAAGAAGACTTCGCACGTGATATATCCTTTTTGAAAAGTCAGAATTTTTTTGTGAATCTATGAAATAAAGGATAAAGAAATTGCATAATCTACCATGCCCACGGCAATGTAGCTGTTCTCGATCTTCCTTCTGCCTTTGAGCTCTTTGAAGGTCCTTAGTTCATTTCCTGTTTTGGAAATTCATTTCCGCTTTTCCTAATCAAAAGCCGCGTGTGTAAGAATTGTTCCAGTTCAGGAATCTTAGTTCTCCTTTGACATCGGACAATACAAAGTTCGTTCAGGAAATGGCAAGGAAGGACACAAGATCGAACTCAGGTCTAATTGTTTTGGTTGGGCGAGTTGAGCTTAGAGATCCAAAATTAATATTTTTTCGACCATTTTGTACAGAATGTATAAAAAAAAGTTGAACCATAAAGTTATTACAAATTATTAATAATAATAATCTTCGAATTTATTGATAAATTCATTGTCCATATTGAAACTCTGGCGACTGCTTCTATCATGTCAATGTGAGATTTTATGGGTATTAACATTAAAATGATTGCATTTTTAAAAAAGTGATTTTTTTAGTCAAAATATATATTTAGTCACTTTGAATGTCACAATACTACGGGATATGATATTTGTTGATAATATATTTATCGTTTTTATTATTTCTATAATTTCACTTCAAAAGTATATTTTTTAATGCGCAATTCTAAAACGGTTTATTTTTTTAGACCTAGGAACTAAAGTTTTTTGCTTCAAAAACTCAAATTCGAAAATCTTTGGTTTAAAATATCTTAAGGCATTATGTGCACGTAAAAACAGATCTTGAAAAAAAAAACTAATTATGCTTTTAATAATTTTAAACTGACGGCTCGTTTGTTTTTCACCAATTTTGTTAAATCTACACGAATTTAATAAATGACAACTTATTTTCTTGTGAAAAAGATTCTCAGCAAACTTATCTCATTCAATTTTTGTAAATAAATTTTTTACTGGCTACAATGATTCTAAACCAATTTATTTAAGAATATAAACAAATAATTATATCTGATAAGAACTTATTTATTATTAAAAATTGAATGAAGTCAATTTGTAGAAAAGATTTTTCCTAAAAAATAAGCCATCATTCATTAAAATCGTATCATTTTCAGAAATTTTGTAAGAAGAAATAAGAACGAAAGTTTAGTTTCAAAATTTTGAAATTTTGAAATGAACAATTTTTTATGTTTTGTTTTTTTTAAAAGAAAAGTGATAATAATATTGAAAAATTTTGTAATATCAATAAATATTTTTTGTCGAGACTACTCACTGAAAATTTGTTTCTTTTTTATTTGAAAATTTTTGGAAATATTGAACATTCCGAACTCAACTTGAACAGAACCATTTCGAATCAAAAAGCTTAAGATTGTGCAATTTTTAAAATTGGAATCAGCGATCTTGTCTTTTTTATTTTTTTATTTTTTTTTTCATTTTCAACGAACATCTTAAAATTGTCCCATTTTTAGTTAAATATTAAAAAAAATGAATCATTTAAAATTCAAAAATATTGTATTGGAAAATTTAAAGAATGAATAATAATTATAAATTAAGTGTTATAAATTAAGCGATACAAAAATTAAAAAGGTAAAAGTTGTGTTGTTCAAAATCAAAATTGATAAAAGTTAAACTATCTGAAATTGCTACCTCATTAATCAAATAGTTTATTTAATTTTGAATGTTTACAATTTAAGAGTTCTGAATTTTCATGTTGAATGCTAAATTTACAATTTTTCCCTTTCATAAGTTTTAATTTTTCAATTGGAATGGCAATGGCTGAATTTTGAAAAGTATAATTAACAGTTTGAAAAATTCATAATTTTGAAACGATTCAAATTTATTGAAAATAATTGAAATTTTGAATGGTTCATGTATAAAAAAGTTTTGATATCACAATTCATGGTAACTAAATATTTTTTCTATTTTAAATTCAGTTGGGATTTGTTTGATTTTCAACGTTCTGTAGTAGAAATATTTATATTTTTCATGTTTTCCATCGAAAATTACTTTTGTTACACGTTTTCTTATAATAATTGAAGTTTAGAGGTTTATAAATGAAAATTTTTTCATTTTGAAGGGTGAAAATGGCAGAGAATTTATTTTTCGATCTTAGAAAAATTTATCTAATCAATTTTAGTGTTAAATTACAATTTTTTTATGTAATAACAATTTAAAATTCTAGAATTTCAGAAGCTTTGAATTTGAAACAATCAATTTATTTTTGAGTATTAAATTGTCAAACTTTAATCGCTTCGAATTAAAAATTTTATTTAAAAATTTTCCATTTTAAATTTTTCAACTTTAAACGCTTTTAATTAGATTTAATAGATTTTTCAATTAATTATTAAATATTAATTAGTTCTGTATTCGAAATTTTAATCATAAATCATTCAATTTTGAGATTCTTTAATTTTGAAAAATTGTTTAATTTTGAACACTTTGAGCTAGAAACTATACTGTAAATATTGTCCTTTTTTAAAAATTTTACCTAATCTATAAAGTTGTTTGATTTGAAATGTTTTCAGTTCAAAATCGTTGAATATATTTTTAAATAATTTTAAATGCTTTGAATTCGAAATTATCAATTATCGTTTCAAAATTGTTAGAAAATATCAAAAAATTTCTTCAATAATGAATTTTTAATGTTAGGAAATAAAAATCGAGAGACGTGAACGCGCTCATGCATTTATTGCTGGTAAAGACAATAAAAGTCCAACTTGAAAATATGTGTCTTAACAATAAGATCAAATAATAATATAATAATATAATAAATATATAATATATATATACATAATATATTATAATATATTATAATAATATAAAATAATTAAAAAAACATTTATTTGTCTTAACTTTGTTGTATCTCAGATAATACATGTATTTTGGATAAAAAATATTTTACATGCAAAATTTTGACTATTTTTTGTGTTTTTTTTTCAGAATGGTTACCCAGCACGGCGTCGTTCACTCGTAGACGATGCTCGTTTTGAAACTTTAGTTGTGAAACAAACAAAGCAAAGTGTGCTTGAGGAGGCTAGACAAAGAGCCAATGGTAAGATTCAGATTCAGTCATTATTATTAAATATTACTATTAATAAAATTTATATGTATGTTTTATATTTTGCATGAGAAGATAAAAATTGATAACCCAATGGAAAAAATGCTTAGTTGGGCCAACTATTTGGTTTGTAAGATATGATACTGCTATTTTATCAGTTGATACACCCATTTTCTTTGTTGCTGGTACTAATTGAATAGTTACTTCAACTAATGAAATTGTTGTGCCAGCTAATAAAATAGCAGTACCAACTAATAAAATAGCACTACCAACTAATAAAATAGTACCACATTTTACTAACTAAATAGTTGGCCCAACTACCCATTTTTACAGCAGTCAATCTCCTGTATTACAACACATTTTGATAAGATTGCGACTGATTCTGTTGCATGAAATGTTTATACAATTTTTGTTTTTTGTATGTTATTGTTATGTTGTGATCTGTGTTCGATGTTGCATGACGCTTTTATTTTTATTTGAAAATTAGACACTATTTCCGACTCGGCTATCGTACGTGACCAGGAACCCCAAACTCAAAGTGAGGATGAACCCTATGCTTCATCCAGCGATGATGATCAGTCGGAATCACTTAGTTGTGCAGCTAAGGAAAGTGGTGAGTAAAAAATCTTTTTTAAATTGTTTATTATTGTTTATTCTCTCATTATTTATTTGCATGTGCACGATTGTTAATTGTATCGTTCGTCCATTTTAGAAGCTAAAGCTGAGGCATCATCCTCAGACGGAGAGGAAAAATCAGGAGATGATGGTGAGTTTCTAACTTTATAATTTCACTCATACACATTTTGTGACGATTTCTTCCCTTGTGGGGGGGGGGGTGTTATCGCAGAATGGGACATCAAACATGGAAAACATAGATGTGAATGAAAATTTATTGAAAAGCTTGCAAAAATGAAAATTAGTGATTTAATTTTACAAGTAAAGCATCTAAATACAGACTTCACACTCTTTCCCCTATTCCCCCCTTTTCACCTTTTTTTAAATTAATCTCCTTTTTGCCCCTGTTTGAAAAGAAACTTCCACCTTTTCCCCTTTTTATTATTTATTTTAATTTAAATTATTAATAGAATTGAATTAAAAATATGAAAAAAATCAAAAATTGAATTGATAGAAGCTAATGCATAAGAACATCCAACTATTTTTTATAGAAAGTTAGTTGTTATTAATTAAAAAATCTACTATTATATTTTTGATTCAAGATTCATCTCTTTTGGATGAAAATTCTACAACTTGGTTGAAGATTGAACTATTTTGTTGAAAATTCAACGTCTTTAGTTGAAAATTCAACTATTGAATTTTTCATTGAGAATTTATCCTTTTTGGTTGACAATTCAACTGTCTCTGTTAAAAGATGAAATAATTTATTAAACATACATTAAATTGTTCAAAAATTGAACTATTCCATTTTTGGTTGAAAAATAGATCGTTTTTAGTTTAAAATTCATCTATTTGGTTTAAAATTAATTTTTGTTTAAATTCATATTTTTTGGTTGGAAATTCAACTATTTTGTTGAAAATTACTGTATTTGGTTGTAAAATCGCCTTTTTAGTAGAAAAACAATCTTCTTGATTGAAAATTTAACTACTTGGCTGAAAGTTGAAATAGTTTGTTAAAAATTCGTTTTAGCAGTCGAAGATCCATCTCTTTGGTGAAAAATGTACCTATTTTGTTAAAAATTGTTTTTTCTTTGTTAAAAAATAATTTTTCGAACTGCAAATTCAACTATTCCATTTTGGGTTATTTATTTAAAAACGTATCGTTTTTAGATTAAAATTTAACTGTTTGCTTAAAAAGTAACTTCTTTGTTGTGTATTCATATTTTTGGGTGGAAAATCCAACTGTTTCGCAGAAAATTTGTCTTTCCACCTTCAAAATTCAACTCTTTTGTTGAGAATTCTTCTTTTTGGGTTAAAAAATTCTATTATTTTCGTAAAAAATTCAACTTTTTTATAGAAAATTAGCTTTTTGACCGAAAATTAATATTTTTGGGTTGAAAATCAACTAGTTTTCTACATAATTCGCCTTTTTGGATTGAAATGTAACGATTTAGTTGAAATTTTTGTTCTCTTGTGACTGAAAAATCGTTCCTTGTGGAAAATTCAACTATTTTATTGAGAATCCGTCTTTTTTGGTTGAATTCAACTGTTTTTAATTAAAAATTAGAATCTTTTTTGGTAGGGAGATCAACTATTACATTTTTCGTTGAGAATTCATATTTTTTATTGAAAATTCAACTACTTGTTTGAAAATTGATCTTTTTTCCTAAAAATGAATTCATCTTATTGAAGATTCATAATTTTAGTTAAAATTTCAAAATTTTGTTTGAAATTTCGTTTTGGTTATAAAATTTGTCCTTTTGAATTAAGAATTCCACTGTCTTCTAAAAAATTCGTTTTTTGGGCTTAAATTTTCAACTGTTTTTGGTTGAAAATTCATCTTTTTAGATTGATAATTCGTCACTTATGCTTGAAAATTCAACTACTTCATTGTAAATGCAACTCTTTAGTTGATAATCTTTCTTTTTTTGTTTGTGAAGAATTGAAATATTTGGTAAAAAATTCATCTTCTTTGTTCAAAAACTCAACTGTTTTATTGAAAAATTGTATTCTCGGATTGAAAATTTACCATTTTTCGCAGAAAAGTTCTTGGTTGGAAATTCAACTGTTTTCTAAAAAAATCATCTTTCTAGCTTGAAGATTCGACTATTTGGTTGAAAATGCAACTGTTCGGTTGATAATTATTCTTTTTTTTTGTTTGTCAAAAATTAAAATATTTGGTTGAAAATTCATCTTTTTTTTTCAAAAATTCAATATCTATATTGAAAAGTGGTCTTTTTAGGATTGAAGTTCGTCTTTTTCGATTAAAAATTAACCTTTTATGGTAAAAAATCTTCTTATTTGAAAATTCAACTTTATTCTGACAAATTCATCATTTTGTCCTGAAGATTCAGCTATTGTGTTATTAATGCTAGTGTGTGGTCGATAATTCATCTTTTTTTTTTTGTTAAAAATTAAAATATTTGGTTGAAAATTAATCTTTTTTTTGTTCTTGTTAGACGGAAAATTCATCTACTTGAATATAAAATTCACATTTTTGTTAGAAAAGTTCTTGGGTGAAAATTCAACTGTCTTCTAAAAAATTCGTCTTTTTAGGTTGAAGATTCGACTATTTGGTTAATTCTTTTCTGTTTGAAAATTCGAAAATTTAGTTGAAAATTCGTCTCTTTCGCTTTAAAGTTCAACTATTTGCTCAAATGGAACTCCTTAATCTAAAATTAATTTTTGTTTGTTTGTTGAAAATTCAACTATTTGGTTGAAAAATCATCTTTCTTGGTTGAAAATTCATCTTTCCGGATTCAAAAGACAACACTTTTCTAAACAATTCGACTTTCTAGCTTGAAAACTCTCTTTTGTTGAAAATTCGTTTCTTTCGGTGAAATCTGACGTAGTTTTTGAACAGCCCTAGAGTGTAAACTAAAGGAAAATTGGTGAAAATTTCTAAGGGGAAATGGAGAGTAAAAAATTATCCATTGTGAGGAGACAAGTGCCTGGTCGATACTTGAATTGCTCAACCCAGGAGGAAACTGCTTCTTGTGCATTTAGAATCGCATTAGGAATCGTCCCTGCTTTCTCTCCTTGCTGCCGCTTGCTGCCGCTTGCTCTCCTTGCTGCCGCTTTCTCTCCTTGCTGCCACTTTACTATTCCCTCCTTGTTACCTTTCTAGCAAAGCTTTCCCAGCCCTGAAAAGCCTTCTAGAGGAAAATTTATAACGCAGTTATGCCTCCTCCCTAGTCTCACTCCCCATTTCCTTTTCCAGCGATCACGTCCATGGGCAATAAGGGTGAGAACATTCCTTTCCCACTACGCCCCAAGAACGAGCATCATTTTTATTATCCTTGATAGAGGAAATGCACTTTGAATCCTATAATCTTTGAAATCTTCTATTTTGAGATTTCACCTCGGGGAACGTCCATTAATTATACTATAAATTTCAATCAGTCAAAACTGACTTTTCAAATCAGGCAATTTTATTCACTGATAAAATAAGTCATTTTGATTTAGCCAATCTGTTGAATCTTTAAAAGGCCCATTTTCAAGCAAACAATTGAATTTTCAACTAAAACAGATTCATTTTTTACATAAGAGTTTTCAACAAAATAGTTAAATTTTCAAAAAAATAGAATAATTTTGAACTAAAAAGAGGATTTATCAAGCAAAGCAATGAATTTTTCAGCAAGTAGTTCAACTTTAATCTAAGTACATAGGTGGATTAAAAAAAGAGAACTTTCTGCCAAGAAGATTAATTTTATATATAAAAAAACATATTTTCAACAAAATAAAAAAAATTCAACCAAAAATTTGTATTTTCCACTGAGAAAGATAAATTTTCAACAAAATAGTTGCATTTTCAACCAAATAGAAGAATTTTCAACTGAAAATAGAAATTATTAAACTAAAGAATGAATTTTTAATCAAGCAGTTCAACTTTAAACCAAGCACATAGATGAATTTAAAAAAAAACTTTCTTTCAAGAAGATTAATTTTATAAAAAAAAACGATATTTCAACCAAAAAATTACATTTTTAACTTAAAAAAGATTCATTTTCAACCAGTGTTAAATTTCCCAGCATACAAATTAATTATCAACACAAGTTATGAATTATGAACCATCAGAATGAATTTACAAACCAAGCAGTTCAACTTTCAACCAAGTAGTTGAATTTAAAAAAAAAATAACTTTCCGATGAAAAGATTATTTTTTTATCAAAAAAATGAATTTTCAAGAAAATATATTAATTTTCAACCAAATAATTGAATTTTTAACTAAAAAAAGATCAATTTTCAATCAAAAATAGAATAATAGAATAATAGAAAAATGTTTTAGTAGATTTTTCCACCAAAAAAGATTTCAATTTTAAATAGAAATCAGTTGAATTTACCCAAAAAGAATTTTCAGCCAAAATTATTTATTTCCCGCCAATAAAGATGAATTTTCAACCAAATTAAATTTGAAACAAATAGTTAAATTTTCAAATAAAAAAGATAAATTTTTAACAAAAAATAGAAAAGTTAGGTTTTTAGTTTGAAACATTAATTTTCACCCTATAAAAGAACGAATTTTCAACTAAAAGGAGGAATCATTAAACAAAAATGAATTTCTAATCAGGCAGTTAATTGATAAATTTTGAAAAAATGAACTTTCCGCTAAGAAGATTAATTTTATACCAAAAGAGAAGATATTTCAACGAAGTAAATGAATTTTCAACTGAGAAAAGAATCATTTTCGAAAAAAACAAAACAAAAAAAACATATTTTGAATCAAATATTTAAATTTTCCATCAAAAAGATTAATTTTCAACACAGATGATGAATCATTAATCCAAAGAATGAATTTTTAACCAAGTAGTTCAAATTTCAACCAAGTAGTTGAATTTTCAAAAAAAAAAAAATTCCGATAAAAGATTAATTTCTATCAAATAGACAAATTTTCAAAAAAAGAAAAGAATTTTCAATCAAGCAGTTGATTTTTTAACTATAAAAGTTTAATTTACGACAAAATACGGGTTTTTTGGCCAAATATTTAAATTTTCAACTAAGCAGAACAATTTTCAACTATAAAGAGAAATCATTAAGCAACAACTGAATTTTCAATCAACCAGTTCAACTTTGAACCAAGTAGATAGACGAATTAAAAAAAAAAACTTTACGCCAAGAAGATTAATTTTATATAAAAAAGACGATATTTCAACAAAATAAATTAATTTTCAACCAAAAAGTTGAATTAAAAAAAAAATAAGAATTTTTCATTAAAAAGATTGATTTTCTAGCAAAAAGACGAATTTTCAACAAAATACATGAATATTCAACCAAAATAATTATATAATAAAATAATATATTTGGTTTGAAAAATCATCTTTTTTTGGTTGAAAATTCATCTTTTCGGATTTAAAAGTCAACTGTTTTCTAAAACATTTGAATTCTCAACTTGAAAACTCAACTCTATTTTTAAAAATTCGTCTAACCTAGTTTTTTAAGTTGAAGATAGATAAATAAAGATAAAGGTAAGTTAAAAAAAAATAATTTTTCGCCAAGAAGATTAATTTTATACTCATCTCATTTCAATTCAGAGTTCCAGTATCAAATGTGGGAAAAATTAATGTTTTATTACTTTTCATTGAAAATCGATGCTAATTGGCAATTGTTCAAATAATTTTTATAAACAAATTCACTGTTAGGAGATTTTTCACCAGATATGCTCAATTTTTTTTACGAAATCAATTAGGAATTTGGTCTTTCCGATGGCTCTTCGCTATAATACTTTGAAAATTTATAATTACTTAAACAATTTTTTTAACAAATTCAGAATTTGGCTAGTTTTCAAAGAATACCCTCAATTTTTTTACGGAATCAACAAAAAATGTCTTTCCGAGGACTTTTTCTATGATAAGTTGAAATTTCACAATAATTATTAATGATTGAAACAATTTTCATAAACAAATTCATAATTTGGCTCTCTTCAACGTAAAACATTGTTGTTAAACAACAAAAGTATCATAGTCAGGAGTCATCTGAAGTGCATTCCTAGTCGTTTTCGGTAAAAAAAGTTGAGCGTATTCGTTGAAAAATAGTCAAACTCTGAAATTGTTTATGAATATTGTTTAAATAATTGCCAATTATTGTTCATTTGGAAAGTATCAATGCGAAAGGTCATCGCCAAGACATTCTGAGTGGATTCCGTAAAAAGCTTGTTTAAATAATTAAATATTGTTTAAATATTAAATAATAATCTTTGAATTTGTTTATTGAAATTATTTAAATAATTGCCAAATAGCATCTATTTTCGATTAGTCGAAATTAGCCATTATTTTTTCTCTCAAATTTTATACAAAAACTCTGTATTTTAATGAGTTAAGCAGTGCCAATCCCGAAAAATAAATTGTCTTTATTAATTTATTTATAACGCAATAAACAATTTTTCTGAATTACTCTCATCAAGAGAAAATTATTTCCAAATAGTTTTAGTACAGATTTCAGACCTTGTTTGATAACTCTGAAAATCTTTAAAAAAATGGTATTTCTGAAAAGTTAAAGAAAAAGAAAATTACAATTTTGTTGTTACAAAATCTCTTGAAATCAACACAGAATACATACAACATAATAAAATCCATTAAAATATTTCTAAAACTATTCAAATTCTTGTAAATCTTTCAAAATCCTTTATAACATTCAGAAATCCTTTTAAATCCGTTGAATATTCTGAAATCTGACGAGATCCTCTCAAATCTGTGGATTTACTTAGGAATCTTTTGAAATCTCTTAAAATCTTTTGAAATCCCGTGATATCATCGAAACCCCCTAATATTAATGGATATTTCCTCATGGTACTTGAAAGACCGAAAAAAATACGCTGAGTGATCCTTTTTTTCTTTACAGATGCTAACTTGACAGAAGAAGAAGTGGTCCTAGCCAGAAGCATTGCTGAAACACCAGAAGGAGACCAGGGTGTCCAAAAAGCCGCTCTCGTTCTTCGTCTTCGTGAAGGAATCAGTTCCCTCTCACGAATTCTGAAGACCGTCGAAAATTTCAAGGGCACTGTCACTCACGTTGAATCCAGAGCATCCAAGAAGGAAGGCCTTCAGTTTGATGTTTTGGTCAAAGTGGACATGACCAGGCAAAGTCTTCTCCAGCTGATCAGAAACCTCAGACAGAGTTCTTCCCTTGCTGGAGTGACTCTTTTGGCTGATAATTCTGTGAGCATCAAGGATCCCTGGTTCCCAAGACATGCCTCTGAACTTGACAACTGCAACCACCTGATGACCAAATACGAGCCAGACCTGGACATGAACCACCCTGGATTTGCTGATAAGGAATACAGAGCTCGCAGGAAGGTCATTGCTGAAATTGCTTTTGCCTACAAGTATGGTGACCCAATTCCCAGCATCCCATACACAGAAACTGAAAACAACACCTGGAATCGAGTTTTCAACACCTTGATTGATTTGGTCCCTAAGCATGCCTGCATCGAGTACCAGAGAGTCTTCAAGAAACTGCAAGAAGAGGGCATTTTTGAGGCTACTCGTATTCCTCAATTGCAGGACGTTAGTGACTTCTTGAAGAGGGAAACTGGATTTACTCTTCGCCCAGCAGCTGGTTTGCTCACTGCTAGGGACTTCCTCTCCAGCTTGGCTTTCAGGATATTCCAGAGCACTCAGTACATCCGTCACATCAACAGTCCTTACCACACGCCTGAACCGTAAGTTTTTTTTAGTCGAAGAAAGATTTAGAGGAGAAAAAGTTGATTAACTTTAGACCGAAATTGAATCATGATTGGATTTTTCATTTGATGAGAAAATTGGGCATCAGAGTGATCCGATTCTTAAGATCAATTTGCCTGTCATGAATTTTCATGAGTAGCAAAACTGTCGAGTGTCAGTTGTTGTGCCACAAATTATATTTTTTGTTCGAAATTTTATTATTTTCTTGAAAATTTAATTATTTTTTTGAAAACCCAACAATTTTGTTGAAAATTTGTCTTGATAGTTTGAAAATTCAATTGTTTGTGGAAAATTCATATTTGCGGGTTTAAAATTAATTTGTTTCGTTGAGGATTTATTTAAAATAAGAATATTTTTTGTTTGAAGTATCAACTATTACATTTTTCGTTGAGAATTCAACTTTTCTGTTTAAAAATTCTACTAATTCTTGTATATTTGAAGTCCTTTTTTAAATAACTATTTTTTGTTTCTTTGAATATTCATAATTTTAGTTTGAAATTTTTTTTTAAATCGAAAATGCGTTTTTTTTTTGTTGAAATGAATTTTTTTGACTGAAAATGTGACTGTTTTATTTTTGGTTGAAAATGTATCTTTTTTTCTTATAAGTAAAACTATTTGGTTTAAAGTTGTTCAGTTTGGTTGAAAGCTCTTCTTTTTTGTTTGAAGTCAAATGCTTCTTCTTTAAAATTAAAATTTTATTTTTTTTATTTTAAATGTCAACTATTACATTTTTCATTGAGAATTTATTTCTTCTGGTTAAAAAGCGTACTACTTCTTGTAAAGTTGTTGTCCATTGTTGAAAATTCATTTGTTCGAATATTCATAATCTTAGTTCCAAAACTTATGTTTTTGGTTGGAAGTTCAATTATTTTGTTAAAAATAAATTTTTTGGTTGAAAATTCATAATTTTAGTTGAAAATTCATCGGATTAGTTGGAAATATAACTACTTTGTTAAAAAATCGTTTTTTTTGTTTGTTTAAAATTAATTTTTTCAACTAAAATTGTAACTGTTTTATTTTTAGATAAAAATTTATCTTTTTTACTTAAAAATAAAACTATTTGTTTTAAAGTTGATCGATTTGGTTGGAAATGTGCCTTTTCAGGTTGAAAATTCAAGAATTTTGTTGAAAATTAGTTTCAATGTTGAAAATTCAACTATTTTTTAGGAAATTCGTCTTTTTGGTTTGAAAATTCAACAATTCAGTTAACATTTTTTTCTTTCTTGAATTTAACTATTTTGTTGACAATTCTCCTTCTTTGTTTGAAGTCAACTTCTTTTTCTTTAAAAGTGCAATTTTTTTTTTAAATATCAACTATTACTTCTTTCATTAAGAATTAATGATTTCATTTTTGGATTAAAATTTATCTTTTGAGTTGAAAATTAAATTATTTGGTTTAAATTTTTGGTTGGAAATTCGTCTCTTCGGGTTAAAATTCAATATTTGTTTGAAAATTCAACTATTTCGTCAAATTTTTTACTTCCTTGACTGAAAAATCGTTCTTGTTTCAAAATTCGTCTCTATTTTTTAAAATTCTTCTTTTTCGGTTAATGATTCTACTACTTCATTAAAAGTTTAACTCCTTTGTTAAAAATCAATTTTTTGTTTAGAAAATTTAACTAATTTGTTGGAAATTCTATTTTTTTATTGGAAATTAATTTTTTAACTGAAAATTTAACTACTTCAGTTTAAGATTCATCATTTTAGTTTAAAGTGCATCTTTCTTGGTAGAAATTTCATCTCTTTGGTTAAAAATCTAAATATTTTTGGCTGAAAGTAAATTCTTTTTGGTTGAAAGTCTACTATTATATTTTTGGTTGAGAATTGACCTTTCTTGGTTAAAAGTTTTATTATTTGGCTGAAAATTTTATTATTTTGTTGAAAATTTAACTGTTTTTCTAAAAATTCGTCTTTTTTATTGGAAAAATAAACAATTTCAGTAAAAAATTTACTTTTTTAAATAAAATTAATATTAACTGGTCGAAAATTCCACTATTTTGTAGAAAGTTGGTATTCATGGCTCCAAAGCTCAACAAGCTGGTTGACATTTTTTTCTTTCTTGACTAAAAAATCTTTTTTGGTTGAAAATAATTCGTCTGTTTAATTCAAAATTCTTTTTTGTTTTTGAAAATTCAACTATTTTCTGGAAAAATCTATTTATTGGTATAAAATAAATTTTTTTAACTTCAAATTTAACTATTCCAGTTTAAGATTCATCATTTTAGTTGAATGTTCATCTCTTTTGGTAGAAATGTCATCTCTTTGGTTAAAAATCCAAATATTTTTTATTCAAACTTAATTCTGTTCGTTTGAAAATTCTACTATTATATTTTTGGTTGCGAAATTATCTTTTTTGATTAGTAGCTTTATTATTTGGTTAAAAATTTAAGTAATTTATTGAAAATTTAACTGTTTTGCTTACCAATTTTCTTGATGTCTTTCCCCCTCTTGATTGAAGAGTCTTTGTTGATAGAAAAATCCACTTTTTTGGTGAAAATTCATCTCTTTTGGTAGGAAATTAATCTTTTTTGGTTCAAAATACAAATTTTCGGTTGATTGTGAATCTGTTTTGGTCATCTAGGTACAAATTAATTTTGAATCCTGAAAAATCGATCATATTTATCTGCAGTTGATATTTTTTAAAACTCGAACTCGTAATTATTCCATTGTCAGGGGGAACCTCCCTACAGTGGATAATACAACCTACAGTGGATAATGAATAATTAAAAATACGAGTGTATGTAAAAAATTAATTTAATTTAATCAATAATTGAGACACGATACGTCTTGATAAATTAAATTTAAAACAATTATTTAACGTATATTTTTGCTTTGAATTAATGATTATCCAGTGTAGGTTTCATTATCCACTGTAGAGAGTTTACCCCTAAATTCTTTTGATTCTTAATTTGACAAGTTGGGTTTGACCTCTTCGGCCTGATTAATTTCGGCTCTCATATAAAATTACGAGATAGCAATCAATATATTGCTTTATGACGAGGCGCGCTCTACAGAGGACAATCATAATAAAATTAGCACACCTCTCTAAGCTTGTAATGGAACTCTAATTGGCTTTTAACGATGCGACGCCGTTGATAACTCACTTTCGCTGTCGAGAACTTGTTCTCCATGAACTCGATCTCAGAGAAATGGGAAAGGATAAAAGCATATTTTAAGTAATTCTCATTCGTCTCTAATAATGTTTTGGTATTCTTTCTTGATTTTTAAAATTGTATCTTATCATGAGGGGCAGATTGCATTTACTAAAATTCACTCTAAAAAAAGTGACGCCTTTAAACTCCGCCGGGTATCGAACCCAGGACCTCTCGCATGCCGGACTGAGCTATAGACTCTTAACTAATAACATTGAACCAACCATAAAAAGTATTTTTTCTTCCAGGGACGCTATCCACGAACTTCTTGGACACATGCCACTCCTAGCAGACCCCGGCTTTGCCCAATTCTCGCAGGAAATTGGTCTCGCTTCCCTGGGTGCATCAGACGAAGAAATCGAGAAGCTCTCAACCATCTACTGGTTCACTGTTGAATTCGGTCTCTGCAGGGAGGGAAAAGAGGTCAAAGCCTATGGGGCAGGATTGCTTTCAGCCTATGGAGAACTTCTTCATTCACTTAGTGACAAATGCGAACACAGACCCTTCGAGCCCTCGACCACAGCTCTCCAACCCTATCAGGATCAGGACTACCAACCAGTCTACTATGTTGCAGAAAGTTTCGAAGATGCCAAGGACAAATTCCGTCGGTGGGTCAGCACAATGAGTCGACCTTTCGAGGTCAGATTCAACCCTCACACACAACGCGTGGAGGTCCTCGACAGTGTCGAAAGGCTGGAAAACGCTGTTTCTCAGATCAACCTTGAAATGACCCACCTGACAAACGCACTCCACAAAATGAAATCGTCCTTTGCGTAAAGCCCAGCATCTGGACAACTCGGACGAGGACTATTCTAGCCTCACTTAGTGCTCATTCTCGCCCTGCACGATTTTATTTTCTCTTGGTCGTATCCTGGGAGATTCGGATGATTCGAATGCTGAAATAATTCATTCTGTCTTTTAAGCCTCTTTGCGCTTTAATTCTTCCACTTTAATTGAACTGTATTTTTCTCTGATATCTCAGGATCCGACGAGGCGAAGTTCCTTGTTCAGAGGAAGAACTGGGTGCAAGGTCCAGCTGGATAATTGATCCGTTAAGGTGCTTTAAACGAGTGGGTTTTTGGAATAATACAAAATACAGCTACAAGGATGGATTGTTTGATGTAATATTTTTACCACCTAATCTGAAGGCTTTTAGATGTGCATGACTAGAGCCCTTTTTTCGAAAAATGGTCTTGCTGTGGTTTTTTTTTTGTTAATTGAAACGCGCTGTGAAACGCTGAGCGCCGGTTCTCGGCTCACCATGGGTACACTCCCAGTGGTGCGTTGCCCGTTTCCAGGCGCAGAAAATTCAGCATATTTTCAATGAACAAAAAAAACAACAAGATCATTTTTTGAAAAAGGCTCTAGTCATGCACATCTATACGCCTTAAGATTATGTCGTAGAAATATTACATCAAACAATTCATCCTTGTAGCCGTATTTTGTACTATTCCAAGAACCCACTCGTTCGAAGCACCTTAAGTCATCCGTTGCACTAGACGGCAGCACGTTACTTACACCCATTTTTTTTCTGTGTTTTCATTCTCGTCAGTCATTGTACTCCTCGCTCTGTGTATAAAGTCTTCATTTCTGTGGCCTGTGCAGGCATACCTGTGATTCGGGTTCTGATATTATTTTAATTAGGGCTACCATAATCTGCGAGTTGAAGAAGATTAAATTGAAGAGGCTGGTTGAATAATTGTTTATCTGAGTTAGACTTGTCGATTCATAGAATAGAATAACGAAGAGGTCAACTCAGAACTGCATTATTAAGAAACCTCATTCGATTTTAAATTAAATTAATTGTAAGATATTATATTAAATTATATAAAAAAAGATTTTAAATTGAGATGAAGGTAGCAAAAAATCCCGAGAAAAAAAACTCTGCCCAGGCTCACGTAATCGTTATATTGTATTATTGTATTATTTTAATACTTCCTATTTTATTTTATTGTTTATTGTACGATACTGTATTATTGTATTTGTCTAACCCGCAATGCAACGAGCACCTGCCCGTGTAGGATACTTTCACGGACACGGATACGTCTTCGGTAGATAATTGTGATTGACTATGTGAGCTATTTTACTGACTCGGCCATTCCAAATTGACGAGAACGGTTCGATGTTGCAGTCGTGACATGTTCATAATTTTATTTTTTTATTTTTTTTTTATTTCTATTTCTTTTCGACCAGATCTCTCATCGGTGTGAATGCGCGGACACCTACGTGTGATTTGAGATGGATGATTTCGAATTACAGTAGACTCTCACAAAGCGCCCGGTCCTCGGGACCGAGGCCCTCGCTAAGCGCCCGCTTAGTTAAGCCACGCCCCTAAGACTTGGCGGTATATATCTCTGAGGCGCATTGGCGGATTATTTAAATATCGTCTCGCGCATGCGCATCTGATAGCACGCTCAAGGCACTTGGCGAGAGAAGGCGCTTTGTGAAAAAGGCACTTTGTGAGAGCCTACTCTAATAATTTCGAATTATTGATTTTATATTGATGTATAAAAACTCGCGATGCTCATGGAGAATGGTGACCTTAGTATTAATCAATCTGTGGCCTGAAAGATGATTGTGGAAGGGTTTAGTAGGAATTCAATTTTCTGAACAATTTCAGTATTATAAATTTTCATCAGGCCTTGTCATATTTATTATATGGGCCCTCTATCAGCATCGTGAGTCCTATTGATTAGGTATTTTGATTATGAGTTGTGAAAGCTTTTGCGACGCTTGATATATTTTTATCGTCCTGATACTCTGATTTCGGTGTTTTCTGCATACTTTTGAGTCGAGAATGGTATTATTGTAAAAAGTCTTCAAGAAAATTTAAATAGCTTGGATGTATTTTGTTTTTTCGAAATTCCAAGTACGAAATGAGATTTTTTTTGTTGAGAAATTGTCAGGAAATTATTAGAAATCAGAGAGGATATAGTACATACCAATTAGCGCGTAGTCCAAGTCCCTGCTTGTGCACCTAGCACTATTTCACCGCTAACCGTATGTACGAGTTTCAAAACGGATCAGAATATATGATTCACGTCATTTGTATTATATTGTAAAGTATCAGCAAAATAAAATTTTAAGATGCGTATCTTATTACTTATAGTTTTATTACTTTCATAATTCCTTATCTTGAAGAATGTGTTGCCAATTTTTATTAAAATATTAAAATTTCCAAAAATCATTTATTTTTAGGTTCATTTGTTTATTTGTTTTGCAGGTTATATAAATATAATTTTCTTAGGTTTCTTGAGAAAATTTAAAACGATTTTTTAAAATTTCAGATATGTCAAATCGACATTTCATTTCGACATTTTTATCTTCAACCAAATATTTGAATTTTTCAATAAAAAATACGAATTCCCAAGGAAAAATAAAAATTTGAAATGAAAAATGGCACAGTTTATCCACAAGAGAAATTTTGGGAAAAATGGTTTAATCCTCAAACCAAAAAAGGTTATTTTCAAACAGTTGTATTTTTAATGAAAAAAGATTCCAACAAATAGTTGCATTTTCAACCAAATACATAACATAACAAAGAATAACTTTTTAACAAAGTAGTTGAACTTTTAACCAAGTAGCTGAATTTTCAATTAAAAAAAAGAATTCTCAATGAAAAATATTATAGTTGAGATTAAAACTAAAAAATATTTTTAATTGAAATCAAAAAGAGTTGAATTTATCAAAAATGACGAATTTTCAAAAAAATAGTTCAATCCGGAAACAAAAAAGTTTTGCATTTCATACCAAAAAGTTGCAATTATAATAAAAAATATGAAATCTACCAGAAGACTTGAATTTTCAATTCAAAAAGAGGAATTTTCAACAAAATTGTTTAATTCTCAGCAAAAAAAAATTTGAGAGTCAAGAAAGGACACAATTTGAGGCAAATTATAATTTGAAAGAAAAAAATAATTTTTAATACAAAATAAAAATTTCGAAACCCTATTTTTTAAGTTTCTTTTCCCATTTGCTTTAAAGTTTCTTCAATATAATTTTCCTAGGTATCTCAAGAAAATTTAAAAAGATTTTGTAGAATTTCGGATATGTCAAAAAGGTATCTAGAAAATGTATAAGATTTATTTTTTATTTTAAAGGATTTTAAAAATTTGTAGAAAAAGCTTGAGTTGATTAAAAAGATATTGAGGTCTCTTTAACGTCGAGATAAAGTTTAAAAATATTATTAAGATTTTCGGAAATCTTTCAAAGTTTTAAAATATTTTCAATATCTTTGAAACTTTAAAAAATCTTAATTATCTTTCAAACTCACTCGAATTATTCCTAAAATTGTCCTAAAATCTTCCGGATTAATTTTTGGCAAAAGTTGAAATCTTTTGAAATATCCTCTGAAAATTAATGTTACAAAATAAAGAATCACCTAATATATTTCTTGGAATCTTAAGAAATTTTTTTTTATCATCTTGAAACCTTTCCCAATTTTTAAAAAACTTTAAACTTTTATTTGGAAAGCTTTAAAAATCTTCTAAATATCTTTTAAAATAATTCGAATTTTTCCTGAAAATTTGAAAAAATTAGTAAAATTGCCTCAAAGCTTTCCAGATTATTTTTTGATAATTTTGGAAATCTTTTGGATTTTTTAAAAATCTTTTTCAATATTCTGTTAAAACAAACTTTGTAATATAAAAAATGATTTTAAAGTTTCCCAGAAATCCTAAGGAAATCCTCTCTTGAAACCTTTCAAAATTCTTAAGAAGCTTCTACATTTTTTGTACAAAATCTTCAAAAATTCAAATTTTTTCTAAATTTGTAGAAATCTTTTTAGGTTCAAAATTATTTTTGTATTTTTTTTCTAAAATTTTGTAAAGTTTGAATATTTTCTTTAAATAGATTATTCAACAAAAAAAGTCATGTAAATTTTCCCTGGAATCTCAAGAAAAAAATTATATCTTAAAACTTTTCAAAATCCTTAAAAATTTTCCAACTTTTACTTTAAAATCTTTAAAGATCTACAATTTGTTTAAAAATGTTATACTAATGAAATTAAAAAAACATTTTCAATTAAAATTTTCTCTTTTATCAATAATATTTAGGAATAAATTCAATTGTGAAATAAATTTACTTATTTGAAATTTTTGATTTGCTAAATTGATGATGGAGAAAATTCTTGAGAACAAATAACCTCATTCAATATGGTCAAGAGGTTATGAATATAATTCTTTTGTCATTTTTAAAATATATGGTTAAAAAGTTAGGAAGAGAATTGTTTTCTCTATTATTGAAAAATCATTTACGATTAAAATTTTCTCTTTCAGAAATAAATTTTCAGAGTTAAAAAATATTTTTTTCTGAAATAAGACATCTTTTGATCTCTTAAAATTTAAATTTTCTGACCACAAACTTTTTATTTCTTTAAAAGCTATACGAATTGAGAAGAGTTGATCATGATTATTGTAAAATATTATATTTTCGAAAGTTTGTCTCATGTACTGTATTTTTTTTGGTTAATTGAAAGACATAAGAAATTCTAATGTTCACGAAAAAACAGATTGTAACAATATCTTGTATCAATTTCTAATATCTCTAAAGCTAGGAAATATAAATTTTTGATACAATCACAAATAAAACTTTTAAGTTACTTTATTTTAGAATTTAAGAAAATTTTAGAATTTAAGAAAAATTTACATTTATTAAATAAAACTCCTATTTTCCTACAAATATACATATTTTGTTGTTGAAATGTTTAATTTATTATTCCTTATGGAAAATTTCTGATGGTTTATCCAGTAATCTGAATTTTGGAAGAAAAAAAAACATCTAAATAATTTAGAAACGTTTTTATTTGAAAGGTTTCAAAGAAACTTATTAAATTATTTTCAGATTTTTCAATTGAATTAGTAGAGAAAAAAGTGTTTTGCAGATATCTACTTAAAACTAAAAAAAATCTCTTTAGCCTCTGAAAATTACGATCAAAAGTTTTTGAGCTAAAATCGTTCAGTTTTTTAAAATCTTTCAACATTCAGAATATATTGCTAATATGCCAAAATATTTAATTTTCAAAATTTAAATTATTTACTTGAATAAAATATTTGTATACTGTTTAAAATTTATATGTTAGTTTAAATATTGAAATTGTAGCCTAAAATTTTTCTCGAGTTTATGAGAAACATATTCTTCATAACTAAATGAACGTCGAAAAATCAGCATTTTCAAAAATTAGACCTTTTATATGGTTAACGATATATGCAATTCTTCGTTTTTTGAGATTTTAGTTTAAAAAAAAAATATTTTAACTAACTTTGACTACTTGTATTTTATGTTATGTTACTTGAACGAAAAACATTAAAGGTAGTATTTCAAAGTGTTGGATATAATTGTTTAATTAATTATTATTATTTAATTGTATGGAAGAGAACTCAAAAATATTAATAAAAATCATGTAAAATTCAGTTTATTGTCAATGAGTCAATCGACTAAAAATGGAAACTAAATGAAACTAAATAGAAAGTAATTACATAAATAAAAATAATCGAAGAATTAAAAAAAAGGAAAGTAGATGGGATTTTAAAATGGTGGGATACACATTTTGTGAACACATGGTTTAGAATATTTTTTTTATTTTTTCTCTTGAAAAGTACAATAAAACTTTGAAGAATATTGCAATGAGATAATAATTTTAAATTAAGATGTGTACCTGATCGCTATTACATAAAATCTTCTATGTTTAAACTTTAAAGCAATATTAAAATATTAAAAGACAATAATGAAAAATGGTTATTAAACACCAAATAACCTTAAGTTTGAAGTTTTTTTCAAATATATAGCAATTGATTAGACACCATATATATGCCATTCAATATTATCTCTTTTCAATATTCTCAATATTTGTCATCCTAGGTCGAAAAAGAACAACTTTCTGACTGCAAATAAAAATTGATCAATTGAGAAAGAATTGATCACGGTCATTGAAATTTAAGATTCAAACTCTTGAAGATAAAATTTTTTGGTGTTGAAGTTACAAAGACTGAACTGCAAATTCGAGCACTCAAAGTTCAATTTTTGAAAATTTTAAACTTACAAAATTGAACCTTGAAAACGCTTAATAATTGACGCGTATAAAATGGAAGCTTTTAACACTTTTCAATTGAAATTGTTCAAATTAAAAGTCGTTAAACTGCAAAATTTTAAATTTTAACTTTTATACATTGTACAGTTAAAAGATTGAAAAAAAACAGAAATCCATGCTATCATTTTCAGTGCTGTGAATTGAAGAAATAATCAAAAACTTTTCAAAATTATATCATTTTAGGCAACTCGAATTTTTCCTACAATTTTTTGAAAATCCTGCAAAAGTAAAAAAATTATCTTAAAATCATCCTGATTCTTTTTTGAAAATTTTATTAAATTAACTAAAGAAATACGAATTTTTTATTCATTTAAAACCTTTCAAAATGCTTGAAAAGTTTATAAATTTTGTGTTCGAAATTTTCAAACATCTGCATTCTGTCTACAATCTTTTTTAATTTTGCTCTTAATATTAATTTTTCGAAATAAAAAATCATTTTAAATCTTCTCAGCAAACTTAAAAATTATTTTATTTTTTTCGAAATCTTCTAGAATCTAAATTTAGTTTTTTATTTCTCGCAATTTTTTCCAGTTTTAAATTAAGTTTGGATGTTCTCAAAACTTGTAAATATCTCTCAAACTAACTCAAATTTTTTTCTAAATTGGTAATTGTTCAATTGTCATTTATGCATCAAAATTCAATAATTTCACTTACATATTAAACATTTGTTGAATAGGACAATTAAAATTGTCTCGAAAGTAAAATGTTGCTGAATATCCCAAAAAAGTCTTCATTAATTAAAAAAATTCAAATTAAATGGTTGAAAATGGAATATTTTAGATTGAAACAATATTTGAATAGGATTCGGAATTGAATAAGAGCGTTTAATTATAAATTTATTAATTTGAAATTATTTTAGAATTAAGAATAGTTTATGAAGTTTCAATCAGAAGTTCACATTTTTTTAACTACTGGGGCTTTCAAATTGAAAAATTTATATTTTTAACGTTAAAATCTGTTCAGAATCGTCTTTTAAAATCAATAATTGTTTAATTTTCAATAATCGCACTATAGTTCAATGTGATTTATTATAATAGCAAAAGTTCTCCGTAAAAGTGAAAAATTAGTTTTATTGTAGTTCCTTGTAGAAAATTATATATTACATATCCTACAAAAATTGACAGTAAAGTACAAGTCGAAACTTTGATGTGGATTCTAAAAGTGTATAGTTTGTATTTTTTTTTTGAAATTTGTACATTTCTACAATAAACTACTAGTATATACAACACAATTTTTAAGTACAGTTTCCCAATGTTTCAACTTTGGTGAAATCTTGTATTTTTTTGTAAAGATTTTTAACATTCTACAATAATTTTACGTACAATTAAAAGATTTTTATGACGTCAAACACCCAAATTAAAAAATGTAAAATCCAGTAGTTTTCTGTAATACCTTGTAGATTTTTACGACTAAGTAAAACACATATTATCAATAAAAAGTTATACAAATTTTTGAATTGTCGAAAGTTATAGTTTATTGTTATTTTGTTTTGTTTTTTCAACAAAAAAGATTAAAATTTTTAATTAAAAACTAGCAATCTCAGCTAAATTGCAGGTTTTATCAGAATTAATAATAATTCAATTGATAAATATTCTAAACCACGTGTTTACAAAATGTGTATTCCACCAATTAAAATCCCATCGACTTTCCTTTTTTGTACTGTTCGATTATTTTTATTTATGTAATTGAGGATCCGGATGCAATAAGGGGACGAGCGCTCGAAAACGCGAAAAATTATTGTCCAAACGTCTTATGATATCCAAATTTTAAAGTTGAAAAAATTAAATTAAAAAAAATATGGGCTTGTAGAGAATGACAAGACGGAACTTTTTTCTATTTAAAGTTTTTCTTCCCGATGTATATTTTTAATAATATAATTGAAAAAGGGATGACAAAATTTCGCCAAATTCAATTATTTTTTAAAACATAAATCGTCTCCACTTAGACAAATATTATTGAAACTATTTGAAATTTGGTACACATACGCATTATACCCTAGCGATGCCTACAAAATGAAGAAAAAAGTTAGAAATGTCAATTGTTTAATAATAATTAATTGCAAATCGAGACCTGACGGTAAGCACGTTTTTTTAGCTTCGGCGAAGAAAAGTATCGAGGGAACTTTAGAGTTGAACCAACTTCCAGTGAGACATTTGTTCCTTACTATTGGAGGAAGATTTATGGAAATTTTTAGATCGATTCATTGAAAATTGGCGGAAATATCCATTTTGTAAGAAAGCACGCGACGTCGTCTACGATTGCATCGTTAGCAGATTCAAGCGCTTCTTAATGTTAGGACTCTCGCCATTACACTCTCCTATCAAGGACTCGTCTTTTAAAAATTAAACATTAAAAAAACCTGCCCTTTCCCCCAATTATTAGAAAATCGACTGCTTTATATTTTTGGACATTTCGTTTTTTTTCAGTGAAGTACAAAATAACTGAAAAGAGGAAAATTTGTGCTTCACAAGTTGTTTATTCCTCAATTATAAAACACATTGTTACAATTATTTATCATCATTTCTGATCATTTTTCATACATTTTTTTAAACATTTTCACACAGGAGCATTCAAATTAGATACTTTCTTAATTACTTGTAAACCTTTTTATGCTTTATCACAAATATAATCACCTTTTCTTGCCAGATTGTTACTTATCAGTGATTTTACTATTTTCTAAAATCTATATAATTATATATGTCGGTGTAGTTTTTCGGATGAGTAAATTTAACAATTTGTCATACATTTTCTTTACCGTTTCATCATAGCAAAATTAATATTATATACACATTTTATTATTGCTAAATCTTTTCTATGCTACATCACAAATGTTATCACTTTTTTGTTAACAGATGATCTATTATGGTTTTTACTGCTTTGTAAAATATATATAATTATATACTTTGGTGTAGTTCTTTGGCTGAAAAAGCTAAGCAATTACTCACATTTTTGGCTGGAGGTGTTGGAAAAACTCAAGAAAAATTAAAAGACTAAATGTTTAAAACTTAGATTGCTTAGCTTTGCCAGACAAAGAACTACACCAAAGTATATAATTATATATATATTTTACAAAGCAGTAATAATCATTATTGATAATCTGTTAACAAAAAAGTGATAACATTTGTGATGTAGCATAGAAAAGATTTAGCAATAATAAAATGTGTATATAATATTAATTTTGCTGTGATGAAACGGTAAAGAAAATGTATGACAAATTGTTGAATTTACTCATCCGAAAAACTACACCGAAATATATAATTATATAGATTTTAGAAAATAGTAAAATCCCTGATAAGTAACAATGTGGCAAGAAAAGGTGATTATATTTGTGATATAGCATAAAAAGGTTTAGAAATAATGAAGAAAGTATCTAATTTGAATGCTCCTGTGTGAAAATGTTTAAAAAAATGTATGAAAAATGATCAGAAATGATGATAAATAATTGTAACAATGTGTTTTATAATTGAGGAATAAACAACTTGTGAAGCACAAATTTTCCTCTTTTCAGTTATTTTGTACTTCACTGAAAAAACACGAAATGTCCAAAAATATAAAGCAGTCGATTTTCTATTATTTGGGGGAAAGGGCAGGTTTTTTAATGTTTAATTTTTAAAAGACGAGTCCTTGATAGAGTGTAATGGCGAGAGTCCTAACGTTAAGAAGCGCTTGAATCTGCTAACGATGCAATCGTAGACGACGTCGCGTGCTTTCTTACAAAATGGATATTTCCGCCAATTTTCAATGAATCGATCTAAAAATTTCCAGAAATCTTCCTCCAATAGTAAGGAACAAATGTCTCACTGGAAGTTGGTTCAACTCTAAAGTTCCCTCGATACTTTTCTTCGCCGAAGCTAAAAAAACGTGCTTACCGTCAGGTCTCGATTTGCAATTAATTATTATTAAACAATTGACATTTCTTACTTTTTTCTTCATTTTGTAGGCATCGCTAGGGTATAATGCGTATGTGTACCAAATTTCAAATAGTTTCAATAATATTTGTCTGAGTGGACACGATTTATGTTTTAAAAAATAATTGAATTTGGCGAAATTTTGTCATCACTTTTTCAATTATATTATTAAAAATATACATCGGGAAGAAAAACTTTAAATAGAAAAAAGTTCCGTCTTGTCATTCTCTACAAGCCCATATTTTTTTTTATTAATTTTTTCAACTTTAAAATTTGGATATCATAAGACGTTTGGACAATACTTTTTCGCGTTTTCGAGCGCTCGTCCCCTTATTGCATCCGGACCCTCAATTACTTTCTATTAAGTTTGATTCAGTTTCCGGTTTTAGTCGATTGATCTTAGAAACCGAAATAAGATACTTTCAAATCCCTTGAAATTTATAAAATCCCTTGAATTCTTGTGAAATCCCTAGAAAAATAATCCGTAAAATCCCATAAAACATCTTGAAATCTGTCATTATCTTTCAAACTTCCTTAGAAAATGATGAAATCTTTGAAATCCACTCAAATACCGTAACATCTCATCAAATCTGATAAAGACCCTTGAAATCTATTAAATCCGTTCAAATCCTTCAGAATTTCTGAAATCTGTTAAAATCCCTGAAAGTCCCTTGAAGTTTCATGTATTTTAATTTGTTCCCCAAGGTTCTCTTAAAAAATCCATGGAATCCCGTAAAATTCTTTAAATATCAATGATATCCTAAATATATTTTTAAAATAATTTGACATTTTCTGAAATCGTACGAAATTCCTTTAACCCTAAACCATCTTGAAATCCCGTCCTTGAAATCTTTAAAAATATTCTAAACACTTTAAATCCTTTAAACTTCCGTATAAAATGATAAAATGTTTGAAATCCAATAAAATCTCATAAAATCTGATAGCCCCTTGAAATCCCTTGAAATCTATGAAATCCGTTGAAATCCTTTAGAATTCCTGGTATTCCTGGAATCCCATTGTAATCGCTTAAAATATTTTAAACATCATTGATGTCCTGCAACCCTATGAAACTCTTTGAAATCTTCAAAAATATTTCAAACTCTTAAGATACTTTCAAATCCCTTGAAATTGATAAAATCCCTTTAATCTTGTGAAATCTCGTGTAACAAAACTCCAGTAAAATCCCATAAAAAACCGTGAAATCTGTAATTATCTTTTCAACTTCCTTGAAAAATGATGAAATCTTTGAAATCCACTAAAATCCCGTGAAATTTCATAAAATCTGATAAAGCCGTTTAAAATTGAAGTCCCTTAAAAATTTCTGAAATTATCAAAAATTCCTAAAACTCCCTTGGAGTTTCATGTAATTTCATTTATTCCGTGAAATTCTCTTAAAAGTCCTTTGGAATCCCCTAAAATCCTTTCAATATCAATAATATCCTGTATGTCTTTTCAAAATCATTACAAATTTTCTGAAATCGTACGAAATTCTTTCTTCTCGTTAAATTCCCTGGAATCTTTGAAAATATTCTAAAGTCTTTAAATCTTTTAAAATCTCTTGAATCTTGTAAAATTCCTCGTAAAAAAATCCTGAAAAATCTCAGGAAGACTCATGAAACCTGTAATTTCAAACTTCCTCAAGAAAATGATAAATAATTTAAAATCCACTGAAATCCCATAAAATCTAATCCCTTGAAATTTATAAAATTCCTTAAATCTTGTGAAATCTCTTGTAACAAAAGTCCAGTAAAATCCCATAAAACACCTTGAAATCTGTAATTATCTTTCAAACTACCTTGAAGAATGATGAAAACTTTGAAATCAACTCTAATCCCATAAAATCTGATAAAACGCTTTGAAATCCCTTGTAATCTTTTAAAATACCCTAAAAGATTTGAAATCGCATAAAATCTTTGAAATCCTTAAGAATCCTGAAATCCGTAGAAATCTTTAGAAATCTCTAAAAATCCCTTAAGGTTTCATGTAATTTCACTTATTCCCTAAAGCCCTCTTAAAAATTCGTTGGAATCCCTTAAAACCTTTTAAATATCATTGATATCCTGGATTCCTTTTTCAGATCCTTTAAAATTTTCTACAATCCTACGAACTTCTTTGAAAACCCTTAACCATTTTGAAATCGCATTTAATTTCTTGGCATCTTTTAAAATTCCCTAAATTCTTTAAATCTTTTCAAATCTCTTAAAATCTATAAAATCCCGTGAATCTTGTGGAATCCCTAGTAACAAAAATCCAGTAAAACCCCATAAAATATCTTAAAATCTGTAATCATATCTTTCAAACTTCCTTGAAAAATGATGAAAATTTTGAAATCAACTAAAATCCCATAAAATCTGTTAAAACCCCTTGAAATCTTTTAAAATACCCTTAAAGTTTTGAAGGCGCTTAAGTTCTTTGAAATTAATTGAAATCCTTAAGAATCGTGAAATTCGTAGAAATCCTTAGAAATCTCTGAAAGTCCCTTAAAGTTTCATGTAATTTAATTTATTTCCTAAACTTCTTTTGAAAATCCGTATCCTAGACACATTTCAAAATCTTTTAAAATTATTTGAAATCCCATGAAATTATTTGAAAACACTTAAGAATATTAATATCCCGTTAAATTCCTTGGAATCTTCAAAAATATCCTAATCTCTTAATATCCTTGAAACTTTCTTGAAATTATTCAAATCTCGGGAATCTTGTGAAATCCCGAGTAAAAAAGATTGAGTAAAATCCCATAAAATATTTTAAGATCTGTAATTATCTTTCAAACTTCCTTGGAAAATGATGGAAACTTTGAAATCGAATTAAATCCAACAAAATCTCATAAAATCTGATAAATCCTTGAAATCCTTTGAAATCTTTTAAACTACCCTAAAAGCGTTGAAATCCTTAGAAATTTCTAAATGTCCCTTGAAGTTTCATGTAATTAAATTTATTCCCTAAAGTTCTCTTGAAAATTCGTTGGAATCCTTAAAAATGTTTTAAATATCATTAATATTCTGTATACCTTTTTGAAATCCTTTGAAATTTTTTGAAATCCTACGGAATTAATGGAATTCAAGGAATTTATGGTATTCAAGAAATTCAAGGAATTCATGGAATTCGCGGAATTCATGTAATTGAAGAAATTCAACAAATGTATGGAATTCACGGAATTCACGGTATTCATGGAATTCATGTAACTGGAGGAGTTCAAGAAATTTATAGAATTCACAGAATTCAAGGAATTTAAGGAATTAATGGAATTCAAGAAATTCACAGAATTCATGAAATTCCCAAAATTCATGGAATTCAGGGAATTCATGGAATGGAAAAAATCCACGGAATTAATGGAATTCACGGAATTCAAGAAATTCATGAAATTCCCAAAATTAATGAAATTCAGGGAATTTATGGAATAGAAAAAATCCACGGAATTAATGGAATTCAAGGAATTCAAGGAATTCACAGAGTTCAACAAATTTATGGAATTCACGGAATTCAACGAATTTAAGGAATTAATGGAATTCACAAAATTCACGAAATTCGTTTAATTTATGAAATTCACGAAATTCATGGAATTCACGGAA
>CAKNYM010051535.1:309565-319776 GCA_932195095.1 Andricus curvator
AATTCGTTTAATTTATGAAATTCACGAAATTCATGGAATTCACGGAATTCACGGTTTCATGGAATTCATGTAATTGAAGAAGTTCAAGAAATTCATGGAATTTACAGAATTCAAGAAATTAATGGAATTCAAGAAATTCACAGAATTCATGAAATTCACAGAATTCATGAAATTAAAAAAATTCATGGAATTCATGAAATTCACAAAATTCATAGAATTCAGGGAATTCATGGAATGGAAAAAATCCACGGAATTAATGGAATTCACGGAATTCAAGGAATTCACAGAATTCAAGTAATTGAAGGAGTTCAAGAAATTTATGGAATTTACGGAATTCATAGAATTCAACGAATTTAAGGAATTAATGGAATTTATGGAATTCACGGAATTCACAAAATTCATGAAATTCGTGGAATTTATGGAATTCACGAAATTAATGGAATTCACGGAATTTATGAAATTCCCAAAATTAATGGAATTCACGAAATTCATGGAATTCACGAAATTCATGGAATTCACGGAATTCCCGGTATTCATGGAATTCATGTAATTGAAGAAGTTCAAGAAATTCATGGAATTCACAGAATTCAAGGAATTGAAGGAGTTCAAGAAAATGGAATTTACGGAATTCATAGAATTCAACGAATTTGAGGAATTAATGGAATTCATGGAATTCACGGAATTCACAACATCCATGAAATTCGTGGAATTTATGGAATTCACGAAATTCATGGAATTCACGGAATTCACGGAATTCACAGAATTCGCGGAATTCATGGAATTTAAGTAAATCGCGAAATTTAGGGAATTCAAGGAATTCGCGGAATTCACAGAATTCACGGAATTGAAGGAATTCATGTAATTGAAGAAATTCACGATATTCATGGAATCCACGGAATTCAAGGAATACATGTATGTATACCATTAAGCCATTTCCCTTTCGGGGTAGGCGTGACACTACCCGATTCGGGTAGTGTTTCTAGGTTGATAACTTGTAGTAAATAACTACAAGTGTGGGCTCACCACACCCACGATGTGCCAACAGCACTCAGTTTTCTCGAATGGTCACCCATCCAAGTGCTAACCGCGCCCAACGCTGCTTAACTTCAGTGATCTGACGAGAACTGGTTTTTTCAGCGTGGTATGGCTGTTGACCATATAATTGGAATTTATTTAATATATAATATATATATAATATAATATAATATAATATAATATAATTGTATTATTGTATATTATTATTATTATATATATTGTGTATTATTGTATATTGTATTGTATAATTGAATATAATTGGCCATGTAATTGTAGAAATTTACGATATTCATGGAATCCATGAAATTCACGGAATTCAAGGAATTTACGGAATTCAAGGAATTCACGGAATTCAAGGAATTCATGGAATTCAAGGAATTCATGGAATTCAAGGAATTCATGGAATTCAAGGAATTCATGGAATTAAAGGAATTCGTGAAATTCAAGGAATTCATGGATTTCAAGGAATTTATTGAATTTCGCGAAATTTATGGAATTCAAGAAATTCACGGAATTCAAGGAATTCAAAAAATTGAAGGAATTCACAGAACTCAAGGAATTCAAGAAATTTAAAGAATTCACGTTATTCATGGAATCCACGGAATTCAAGGAATACATGTAATTGAAGAAATGTACGATATTCATGGAATCCATGAAATGCACGGAATTCAAGGAATTCATGGAATTCAAGGAATTCAAGGAATTCAAGGAATTCATGGAATTCATGGAATTTATGGAATTCATTGAATTGAAGGAAATAATGGAATTCAAAGAATTCGTGGAATTCAAGGAATTCATGAAATTCAAGAAATTCATGGATTTCAAGGAATTTATGGAATATCGCGAAATTTATGGAATTCAAGAAATTCACGGAATTCAAGGAATTCACGAAATTGAAGGAATTCACAGAACTCAAGGAATTCAAGAAATTCAAAGAATTCACGGAATTTATGGAATCAATAGAATTCATAGAATTCAAGAAATTTATGGAATATAAGGAATTCATGGAATTCAAGGAATTCACGGAATTCAAGTTATTCGTGGAATTCAAGGAATTTATGAAATTCAAGGAATTCATGAAATTCAAGGAATTCATGGAATTTAACGAATTCATGGAATTCAAGGAATCAATAGAATTCATGAAATTCAAGGAATTTATGGAACTTAAGAATCCATTCATGGAATTGAGGAATTCATGGAATTGATGAATTCATGGAATTCAAGAAATTCAAGGAAATAATATATTTCAAGGAATTCACGAAATTCATGGAGTTCACGGAATTCGTAATAATATTTAAGTTTGGAACAATTGAAACAATGCATACTCTGAATCAATTTAGTTCGCTATCATGGATCATTTATCAATCTGAAGTTAGCAAACTAAAAAAAACTGAAACTGGTACTAAAATAGACTATTCGTGTGATCATATTAGAACGCCCAATAAAGGATCCCGGATAAAAATGAATGGCTAGTTTTTAGTCTGTAGAACCAGTTAAAACATTAATAAAACATTAACTGCATTTAGCTTCTGATTAAACCCCACTCAAGAAATTTAAACTAGCAAATGAGGAATGTCCGAATTTACCCCAAACGTCCGAAATCACCCCGTTTGACGGTACTCTTTCTAAAGCCTTCTTTTAAGATAATCACTCTTAATTCCAATTTTTTTTCATATTGTCTCACCCAAGGTGAAAAAGTTGTGTAATTTATCGTTAATTTATCTACAGTGATTATATATGCTTGCCTCGCAGTAAACAACATTGCAGGTCCTGATAAAAAAAAAATTGTCGTCTAAGTGTCGCAATAAAAAAAAATGACACTAGAATTCATTTATTCAAATTTCGCGTAGAAGTTTAATTCTCCAGGCAAATTTATCTAAATTACTGTTGACTAACGAGCGGTTTGACTATTAGTTGATGCAAATTGACATGCAATTTAAATATTTGTACTCAAGAGTTGAAAAAAAGTTCAACGAGATTTTTCTGAATTGATGGTGGATTTTGTATTATTGAAATTTTCAGAAACCAATTGATCGCCATTCGCTCGAATCTGCATTACTAAATGTTCCTATTCAAATCATTTCCATTCCATCGACTTTTTTCCTGGAAGGAAGTGTAAAAGACGCAATATAATTGCAAATTCATTAATACAATTAGTGATTTCCGAATTCTTGAAAACAAAGAAGTTAATGAGATGTAATTGCATATCGCTCCATGTTACGCTTCGAAAATTTCGTATATAAATCGCTTCATTTGAACTAAAAACTTCTTCCTCACGAGTGATTTTTGGCGGTTATTCCGTTTTTTATTTTGACGATTGAAAATAAATAAAACACAGAAATGAAAGCTGCAAGAGAATTAATCACAAGATATCAAATGAATATGAAATATATTGTACCTGCAATTATTTGGCAAACTTTAGCAGTATACGGATATTTGATATTTCCTTATCTGCAAAAGAAAATGACCTTTCTTTGGTGTAAGTAAATAAAATAATCATAAATTACTTTTTATATAAAAATTTTATTAACTGACTTTATTTTTTGTTTAAGTAATTTTCACCTTTGTGCTCTATTTGATGGGAGTAACTTGTGGGGGACATCGCTTATGGGCTCATCGATCTTACAAAGCAAAAGTCCCTCTTCGATTAATTCTGGCATTTTCGTTCTATGGAAGTGGAATGGTAACAAAATTATTATAAAGAAGCAAATAATTTTATATATATTATTTTATTATATTTTGATTTTGAATTTGTAATATGAAGCATTTGTTTGAATAACGTCGGATGCGCTCTTTTGTTAAACCAACTTTCTGTGCCAAGTAATTATTATTTTTTTAATTATCTTTGATGTTATTCTAATCAAAAATATTTAATTATAGTTTTTCTTCCGTTCAGGAGATCAAGTTTGTGCAATAAGTAACTAAGTTACTGAAAAGTTACGTTATTTTTAATTTTTGGTATAACTTTGTTACTATTTTAAACAGTAACTTGTAACATAGCTTAGTTACGATTTATGCAATAACTTGAAACTTTAAAGTTACTTTGTCTCTTTTGGTTGAGAATTCAGCTATTATGCTGAAAATTTATCTTTTTTGGTTAAATTTAACTGTGATTGATTTCAAAATAAAATCTTTTTTGGTTGAAATAATATCAAGTATTATATTTTTCGTTGGGAATTTATCTATTTTGGTTCAAAATTCAACTACTTGGTTGAAAATGTAACTACTTAGTTGCAAAATCATGTACTTTGGCAGAAAGTTCAACTATTTTGTTGAAAAGTCATATTTTTGGTTTGAAAATAAAACATTTTCAAAATTGGGCTTTTTCGTTTCAAAATTTATTTCTTTTGATAAAAAATCGAATTATTTTTTAAATTCAACTATTTTGGTAGAAAATTAATTTGATTTGGTTGAGGATTCAGCTATTTTGTTGAAAATTCGTCTTTTTGGTTTGAAAATGATAGAAAATTCAACTATTTGTTCGAAAATAAATTTTTTTTTTTTAAATTAATATTTTCGGTATGAAAAATCAACCATTTGGCTGAAAATCCATGTATTTTGTTGAAAATTTAACTATTTTGGTCGAATGTCAAACCATTTGGTTGAAAAGTAACTTTTTTGTTCAAAATTCATCCTTTTCCTTAAATATCCAACTGTTTTGTAGAAAATTCGTCTTTTTGGTTTGAAAATTAAACAATATGTAGATTTTTTTTTTCTTTCTTGGTTCAAAATTCGGCTTTTTCGTTTCAAAATTCATCTCTTTTGATTCAAAAATCTAATTTTTTTTTAGATCAACTATTTTGGCAGAAAATTGAGATTTGGTTGATGATTCATATATTTTTTTTGAAAATTCGCCTTTTTTGGTCGGAACCAACTTTGTTTGATTTCGAATTTAAATCATTTTTTTTAGAAATAATATCAAGTTTTTTATTTGATGTTGAGAATTCATCTATTTTGGTGAAAAATGTATGTATTTTGTTACCAATTCAACTATTTTGGTACAAAATTGAACTAGTTGGTTACAAAATAACGAACATTTTTTTGAAAATTCATATTAATCTCTTTTGGTAAAAAAATTTCTGTAGAGGGTTGAGTTATTTTGTTGAAAATTTGTCTTTTCTGGTTGAAAATTTAATTACTTGATTAAAAGTTGAATTATTTTCTTAAAAATTCAGTTATTTGAATTAATTCAGTTATTTGAATTAATATGCCAACGGCGATACCACGCTGAAAACACCAGTTCTCGTAAGATCACTGAAGTTAAGCATTGTTGGGCGCGGTTAGTACTTGGATGGGTAACCGTTCAGGAATACCTGCGTGCTGTTGGCCCGTCGTGGGTGTGGTGGCCCCACATTGGTAGTAAATATCCACCTAGAAACACTACCCGAATCGGGTAGTGAGGCAATGAACTTTCGAGTTCGAACTGCTAATCTATGTATGTATGCATTTGAATTAATGTATATTTTAGTAGAAAAAGAAACTATTTGGTTGAAAATTAACTTTTTTGGGGGGAATTTATCTCTCTTATTGAAAATTTGTGTTTTTTGTTTGAAAATTTAACTATTCGGCTGAAAGTCCTGGTACAAATAGGGCAAATCATGGAGCTGTCCTGGAAATGTAAATACTTTTCGAAATATTGAAGGTAGAAGATAGTTCAGTCAATAAATACAAGACTGTAGATCAGTCCAATTATAAAAGGAAAAGTCAGTTCAGTCACTAAAGACAATGCAATGGGACTGCCCTAGAAATGTGAAGACTTTTCAAAATAATCAAAGCAAAAGATATTCTGGACTACCAAAGATATTTAGTAGTCCAGCCTATTAAGACAAGGTTAGAGATCAGTCCAAACGGCAAAGGAAAGACTCTTTGGCAGTTCAGCCATTTGAAGACAAGAATATAGATTGGTCCAACCAACAGAGGCAAGACACTTTGGTAGTCCAGCCAGTTAAGACAGAACTATAGATCAGACCAATCAACCAAGGCAAGACATTTTGGTAGCACAGACAGTTAAGACAAAACTATAGATTAGTCCAGCCAACAAAGGCTAGTTTGGTAGTGCAGACAGTTAAGACAAGATTAAAGATCAGTCCAACCAACAGAGGCAAGACACTCTGGTAGTCCATACAGTTAGCAAAAGATTATAGATCAGTCCAAGCAACAGAGGCGAGATACTTTGGTAGTCCAGTCATTCAGGAGAAGATTATAGTTCAGTCTAACCAAAAGAGGCAAGACACTTTGGTAGTCCAGCCAGTTAAGGCAATACTATAGATCAGTCCAGCCAACAAAGGCAAGACACTTTGGTAGAGCAGACAGTTAAGACAAGATTATAGATCAGTCCAACCAACAGAGGCAAGACACTTTGGTAGTCCATACAGTTAGAAAAAGCTTATAGATCAGTCCAAGCAAAAGAGGCGAGACACTTTGGCTTTCCAGTCAGTTAGGACAAGATTATAGATCTGTCCACCCAAAAGAGGTAAGACACTTTGGTAGTCCAGTCAGTTAGAACAAAACTATAGATCAGTCTAACTAACAAAGGTAAGCCACTTTGGTAGTCCAGCCAGTCAGGACAAAACTATAGATCAGTCCAACTAACAAAGGTAAGACACTTTGGTAGTGTAGAGAGTTAAGACAAGATTATAGATCAGTCCAACCAAAAGAGGCAAGACACTTTGGTAGTCCATACAGTTAGGAGAAGATTATAGATCAGTCCAAGCAACAGAGGCGAGACACTTTGGTAGTCTAGTCAGTTAGAACAAGATTATAGATCAGTCCAACCAACAAAGGTAAGACACTTTGGTAGTCCAGTCATTTAGAACAAGATTGTAGATCAGTCCAACCAACAAAGGTAAGACACTTTGGTAGTCCAGCCAGTTAGAACAAAACTATAGATCAGTCCAACCAACAAAGGTGAGACACTTTGGTAGTGCAGACAGTTAAGACAAGATTGTAGATCAGTCCAACCAACAGAGGCAAAAGACTTTGGTAGTCCAGCCAGTGAAGACAAAACTATAGATCAGCTCAAACAACAAAGGTCAGCCACTCTGGTAGTCCAGCCAGTTAAGACAAAACTATAGATAAGTCCAACTAACAAAGGTATGACACTTTGGTAGTCCAGACAGTTAGGACAAGATTATAAAATGTACCTGAAGTTCAGAACGTTCAAATAAACGAATCCTTTTTTCCCAGTTTTCTTTTATCAGAAAATATTGTTCCAACTACAAGTAAAATAACGCATTCGAAGTTTATTTTGTAATCTGTTATTTGCAATATAAATTGAATCAATATTTCAGCGCTGTTTGTAGTTTACAAAGCCATCAGTAAAACATTTGTGCATTTGAACGTTCAGAACTTGAAGCACATTATTATAGATTAGTCCAACCAACAGAGGCAAGACACATTGGTAGTCCAGCCAGTTAAGACAAAACTGTAGATCAGTCCAACGAACGAAGGCAAGACATGTTACTAGTCCATCTAGTTAAGACAAGACTATAGTTCTGTCTACTTAACAGAGGCAAGACATTTATTAGTCCGGCCATTTAAGACGAGACTATAGATCAGTCCAACGAACAAAACCAATCTTATCTGAACTGGCTGTCATGCTGAGGAAAAGTTAGGCGCGCATATGTACGCAGATTTTTAAGAATGGAGAGGCAAATATGGTAATTGAACAAACCTTCCCATTTATATCCTAATTTTAAAATTTTCATTTTGCATAAATATCAAAAAGCTGAAGAGAAAGTATAAAAAATTTTACAGGTAAACCTTCCTCAAGCCAAAAGGAATGTCTGTGCCAAGTTTCAGACGCGTAGAGGAGAGTGATATACAGATATACATACAAACAGAGACCATTATGAAAATCGTTTATTCTGACTCAGGGGATCTCAAAATGTGAAGATTTGATGAAAACCGACGTAGTCCAATTTTACATAAAACTGATCCATTCTCATTATAGGATCAGAACGAAAAAAATTATCTTTGACAACGTCTTAGGCATTGCTGGATTGAGAATTTAGGTGGCTACAATAATAAAAAAATTTTAAATGAGTACTTTTCTTTCTTCAAACATTATAGTCAAGCGTCGACTCAGCCCAAGCGGGTGTCGGCTTAGCCCCACGATTTTTCGCTCGACAGATTTTCCATCACTTAATTTTTTTTCTAGTAATTGATAAGCAAAACATCGTAGTTCAAAATCATCAGTCGCATTGTATAGCCAACTGAAATCTTGATCCAACCATACCTAATACGCTGTCAAACAATTTTTTTTTCAAATCAAAAAATGACAACAAAAAATTGTCGGATAATCGGCTTAGCCCCACCGTTCCTTATATAGTGTAATTTAGGAAAAAACTGGATACAAAGGATTTACATAAACCTCATGAAGTCCGGCTTTTGCCACATTGGCGTGTGGCACAGGGAGTTTAAAAAGACGAATTTTTAACAAAACACACCTATTTTCAACTAAATAGATGAATTTTTAACTAAAATTATAAATCATCATCGAAGAAATAATTTTTGATAAAGTAGTTCAACTTTCAACCAAGTGGTTAAATTTTTAATGAAACAGATGAATTTTCAACTGAAAGATCTTCAACCGATAAAGGAATGAAACCGAATTTTGAAAGTGCATTCTGCACTTCAGAAATATGTATTACTATTCGTAAATGTATGACTCGCTTTTAAGCTTAGAATAGTTTCTTGAAAAGGTTGTATGGATTCCCATGACGTCATGCTAAAATAGCCAATTCAAGGCGTCCCACTCTTCGGGCCTCTTTTTAATTGGTCAGCCACTGACGCAATTTGAAATAGATGTATATGGGGGACTTGTAATAGGGGAGACTTCACTGTAGTTGAAATTTCAACTAAAAATAAAAATTTTCAACCCAAAATAGAATATTGAAATTTTTAGTTAAACAAATACATTTTCAACTAAAAAAGATGAATTCTCAAAGAAAAGTGTAATAAGTTGATATTCCGACCAAACAATACAGTTTAATTATCAGTTTAAAAAAAAATAATTTTCATCCAAGGAGACGATTCTTCAACTAAAATGATGAATCTTTAACCAAAAAATAAATTTTTAAGAAAGGAGTTCAACTTTTAAGCAAGTAGTTGAATATTTAACAAAAACAGGTGAATTTTCAATTAAGAAGATGATTATTTACCAAAAAAGACGAATTTTTAACAAAATACATCCATTTTAAAGTAAATAGATAAATTTGCAACTAAAATTATCGCTCTTCACCAAAGAAATGCATTTTTTTTGTAGCCCCCCCCCCCTCGAGTGTCATATAATATGTGGATGCTCCCTTTTGAAAATGAGTTATTGAAAAGTAATGCTTACGCATTTTAGTGGAATTCTTTAGTTAAATGTCAAAAGTATTAGAGTATAACAAATAGATAGGGTCCCAATGTAATTTTGGCCTAGGGGCCCAAACTTTCTATATCTGGCACTGGCATTTGTGTTGAAAAAGAGTCTGAAAACATTGTTATTAGGGTGGCTCAACAAAATTACAGGTCCTTTGATTTGTGGGCTCACCCACCAAAAAGCTTCCAATTGGTGAAAAAATAACTATAAATTTCAAATTTTTTGAATAACGGCATCTTGGATTCCACGGGGGTTAAACAACCCCCAAACGTAAAAAAAATCGTATTTTCTCACAGGTTTGATAACAATATCTAGTTTTGCCTTAATATCATAGAAAGTAGTCTGGAAAGGTAATAAAATGAAAAAGTATAGAAAAATTAAAAAACCTCCCACAAAAATTAAAAAAACACCCCTTTACTTGAAAAAAAAATTCACCATGTATCACCAATATTGTTTGAATAATGCCCGTGATTATGTTGCTTCAAATCCACGAAATATTTGCAATGGAAACTGCCAAAAGTTCGAAAAATTATTTTTTGTTAAAAAAAAAATTGTTTTTCTAATTTGTGGGGAAGGTTTTTCAACTTCTCTGCACTTTTTCATGTTATTCCCTTTTCTGGCCACTTTCTACATTATTTAGGAAAAACGAGAAATTTTTTATCAAACCTGTGAGAAAATACGATTTTTTACGATTGGGGGTTGTTTAGCCCCCGTGGGATCTAAGATCCCCTTGTTGAAAAAATCTGAAAAAAACTGATAGTTGTTTTTTTCACCAAATGGAAGCTTTTTTTTTTTGGGGGGGGGGGGGGGG